>QBDW01005815.1:0-88033 GCA_003261595.1 Maconellicoccus hirsutus | reverse complement strand
CTTTTAGTTATCTATTCTTTAAAAAAAAAAATTACTCATAATTTATAGAACCTAACCCCTCCCCCCCTACGAACGATCCCTGCACCCCCCCCCCTGTAATTTTAGCTTGATCAAAAAACAGTTTCTTATAGACTTCTCTAAATTTAACTATAAAAATAAAGGATGAAAAATTTTCAGTTTCGGTTTTTAATCTTATTTTGACTTCCAAACATTTTTCTTCAAATTTTTCTTGTTGAGAAGAGCTTGGTGAAAAATTGCGGCTTCAAAAAAATCGCAAGAAGGCTTAAAAATTATTCAAAGCAAAAAACATTGTATGATGTGTTATTTAAAAGTTGATACATTTCAATAAAAAAATAGAATTCAACCCGGTGGGGGGAGGTGAAGTGGTTTCACGTCGTAATTTTTTTGTGATATCTTCGCTAATTATAAAGCTATTGGAAAAAAGTTTATGCAAAGGTTGAAGAGCATTGAACTTTTTTTAATAAACATTTTTAAAATAAATTTTCTAGGTCAGAAGGGCAAATCGTAATTTTTTCTGAATAATCATGGGTTAGCGAATGTGAATAAATGGTTTAAAAAATTGAAAAAATTGCAATAAAGAACCATTTTTTTAAAATTGAAAAAAAAAATCATTTTTTGAGGTGCAGTGGTGGACGAAGGTTTCTTCGGGAAGGAGGAGGAAGGTGATGGCATTTTTCGTTTCTTTTTCAGCAACAGTTTTCAAATTTTTAAGATTGAAAAAAAAAGAAAAAAAATTTCTTAATAGGAGATAAAAATGTGCTTTTCTATTTATGAAAAAATTTTCTCTATTTTGAAAAAAATTGCCAAAAAAATGTTTACCTCATTGGCTCATTTTGAAGAAATTATGAAATGCTCAATTGAGTCAACTTGTAAAAGCTGAGTACACCTTGATAAGAATATTCAACTTTGCAGCGCATTTCTAGCTCTGGTCAATGGCCCTTTTAAAAAAGAATCTCCAAAGGTACATACATGAAACATTATGTAAATGGTTGCCTAGCCCCGATGTACTTTATCGTGTTGCACTGGGATCATTGTATGTATATCAATTAGACATGAAACGTCGGACGAAGCCATGTAGCTATGCAGGTTGAACAACAGGTTGTAAATAGAGATGTTATTACGCTGCCACTTGTAAGTACGTGTAGAATCTTGAACTATAATCGCTTCTATATCGCGTATAAATACAACATGTTCGATGTGCGTTGAATGAAGATGATTTTTTTCGAAATATCCGCAAACACGTGAACTAGTTTTACATTCGATACGGGTCAGTTGAGAATTTAATACTTGGATGTGCTAGAGGTCTCGTGTGCTTTGGTCGATAAAACGAAAAGTGACACGTGTAAGCGTGTCGTTGTTGAGGAAATCACCGAGAGGGTAGGATTATCGTGAAATATATGAAAGAATTCGTATAAAAAAATGAGTTTCCGTTGATATCAATTGAATTTACGGCTTTATTTTCGCGCGAAATATCAACGAAACGGTCGTTTGAATTATTCATTCGATTGTTCCGTGGTTGCATCGTGTATCGGTTTTAATATCTCGGATTTTTCTTCCTTTTTTTTTTGCGACGATCGCTTTGCATATTTATATCGTTTGGTGTACGCCTTGATACGTGCATAAAAATGCATAAAATGAGAGGAAAACCTGTTCGTGGTTGATTAATTTCATCAAAATAATAGCGTAAATGTTACATACGACGTACGGTGTCTACTTTCTATACATTGACAAATGACGAAGTGGCATGCGGCGTTTAGACTGTGGCCATAACCAGGCGGAAAGTCTGACGCTTAAACACCTCGTAGTAATGGCTGGTTTTATACCGTTAATTAATATGGTAAATAGTCGTGGGAAAGATATGTTTTGGCTCGATTCTCGACTTGGATAAATAAAAATCGAATAAATTAATACCGATCGTAATAACATTTGGAACGGATAATTACGTCTTTCTCTTTCTTGTTAGACCGAAGGAAGTCGTTTTCCGTTTAATGTCTTCGTGCGCGCGTTTCAAAAGCGTTTTTAACGACAAATCAGACAAATTCGTCTTGGAGGATGCGAAGTCGAGTTTCGCGGTACTCAAGAGTATCTTGCGAGTGGTAGGTTCGTCGGTGGTGGCTAGAATCAAGGTTATGTAACGGTAATGACATGTAATTAAGTTGATTCAAGATGGAGAAAAAAAATGGAAATTTATTACCCGAAATTACGAATTAATTATACTGGGAGAGGGTTTCGTATGGGATAAGATGTAAGATACCAGATACGCACATGTATATGGAAATATATGTTTCGAGTTATTAGAAACAAGTAGGATTTTTTATTACGTCGAGAAATTCATAAAAAGCGTAATCATCGCAGGTATAAGAATAAGCGGCATCGACGTAGAGTATTATAACCTTTGTGATTATCTGTTCATCTACGAGTTGGATATTTGAGAATTTATCGGAGTTGGAATTCTATTATCGATGGCGAACCCCATTCAGATGACGTTTATTGAAATAATTGATAGATGGAGTCTACCGTGTGGACGAACTGATAACGAACTGATAAGCCGGAGGTTCTGTCAAAAGGTGTTGAAATGTTTGTTACATACCTCAGAAGTGGAGGTTTTATGTGTGTTTTGGTGCACTCATTTTGATAATTTTTTTATTCATTTTTCCATATCTTGGAAAATATTGAAAAATCCTTAAATTTTTAATACTGAAAATTTAATCTCTTAAAAAAAGAATTTCAACGAAAATGCATTTTTTTTTCTTCAAAAAGTACGTAGCAACATCTCAGCATAAATTGATGTCGTATCGCATGCTGTAAATATTGATGATATGTCTAGAAAATATTTCCAACGATATATAAATTTATGGATCATTTTCTCATACGTTTAGTGACCCATCAGAAAATTATAAATGTACTCATAAATTTATCAACTAGTAACAGGAATGCTGATAAAGCATCTCGCGTTGAACCGGTGTGTTCGAAATCTATCGCTAATTTATTATCGTCTCTTGTTCGAAAATGAACGATGGAATTTTTCGAAGAAATTAAAGGGGATTTTTATCAAAGCCTTTTTCGTCAATAATCTTTCATGAAATAGTAACGTTAAAAGATTGTGGGAAAAAGGACGTTTTTTGAGAGAACCTCAAGAAAGAAATTTTCATTTTGACATTGCCATTGCAACATCGATATTTTACTTTTAATTTTTCCATATTGATATTTTTATACAATTCTGCAATATCGTTATTTTAATTTTGATATTGAATATCGATATGGCAACATCGATATTTTACTATTGATATTTTTATTTTGATATTGCAATATCGATATCGCAAAATTGACAGTTTCTTTGCAGGTTCATCCAGTTTCTTCTCGTCCTCATCGGTACTTCCGCTGATAGAGACTCGAAGCGATTTTTCTTAAAAAACATTTGCTTAGCACTATTTAGATGTGTACTGTATCGCGTCCGAACATAGACTGATTTTACTTTCGATAATGATATTTTGATTTTGATATTTTAATATCGACACTTCACCTCAGTAATTTAGTTTCGATATTGCAACATCGATATTTTATTTTCGATATTTCGATATCAATATTTTACTTTCAATATTTCGATATCGATGTTTTACTTTCAATTTGCCAATATCGATATTTCACATTCGATGTTCATATATCGATGTTTTAATTTTGATATTCCAACTTCGATACTTCACCTTCAATTTTTTTTCACACGCGGAAATTTCAAAAGATTCTCCAAACCCAAAATTTGAAAAAATGGATACAAAATTACGAAATTTGGTAGGTGAGTGTACGCAGGAATGAAGAGTGATTTCGCAATTTTTTTTTCAAAAAATTTGAAGCTTTTTTTAGGAGAAAGGAGGCAGAAACCTTACCTTCATTTCGTCGGTCCAATGGGACACTTCGTCGTAGGTAGAATGAGCATAGCGCTCAAAAAATGTGCTCGGCATGACCAAGTAATTCTGCCGTTCGGCGTTGATGATGCTCCCGTAAAAGTCGATTTCCTGAAACATATTTAATTAGAATTTGACCTTTTGACCATGGTTATAAAGTGAAACTTACTAGATCAGTCAGCCACTTGTAGGTAGTGCTCATATTTCGCGCGATCAGTACAGCACGGCTGGCTAAATTGTTTTCATACACCACCTTGTCCGGGTGTTTCTCGGGCGCATCCGACCTTCTAAATCGTTTCGGTTTCGGACTCTGGAATTAAAATAATAGCAACATTAATATTAATTCATCCCCGAGTATCAAATTTTACAAAAATATATTTACCTTTATATCATCTTTACTCTCTTTTTTTGCGTGGTTCGCCGATCTTTGGTGCCTCTGCATACTCGTTCTCGCCTCCGTAATGTGCGCGCATTGCGGATCCCGGCATACGTATAGGTACACCCCGTACTTACCGTACGGGTGCATGAAGCGGAAGATGCTCGGACTCATGTCCGCGCCATCTGGACCAATCGACGCCATCAGTGACGGTGGCTTGGCGTCCACGTTCGAAAACCTAAAAAAAATAGAAAAATATTCATTTTTGCGAAAAAAAAAACAAAAAAATGAATGTAGGGCCACCTAGCTTTTGAAAACGATGTCCCCAGTGTAAAAAAATTTGAAACCAACTTTTTTGTTAAATTTTGACGAGAAAAAATCGACCCGACCAATCGCCGGCGGTATAGGAGATGCGTGTGGTTGGAAAGTGGTCGGCCGTTTTTTTGCTCAAATTTGGGTGGAAAATTTTTTTAAAAAATGGTAACGCACTTATATGACCTCATTCAACGATTTTGGTATTAGAGAATCTGTGATATTTTCATTTACAAAATTCCATAATACGAAAATTTTCAAAAAAGGGGAAAAAATTATTTCGATCGCTAGCCCTGTTGAAAACCATGTCCCGAGTGTGAAAAAAATTTTAAACCAATTTTTTTGATGATTTTGACGAGAAAATTGACCCGACCACCTTTCGACCACATACGATAGGGGTTTGGTCGGGAAATGGTCGGCCGTTTTTCTCGCTCATATTTCGATAGAAAATTTTTTTAAAAACTGTACCGTACTCAACTCACCTTTTTCTAACGTTTTTGAGGTCTGAACTTTTTGTTTTTCGATTTTTGTAATTTTCAAAATTTCAATTTTCAAAACCTCCTCCCCTCTCGTAGAAAAATTCTCAAATTTTTTGAAAAAAGTTGCAAAATCACTTTTCATGCC
Source organism: Maconellicoccus hirsutus (assembly GCA_003261595.1). Taxonomy (NCBI): domain Eukaryota; kingdom Metazoa; phylum Arthropoda; class Insecta; order Hemiptera; family Pseudococcidae; genus Maconellicoccus; species Maconellicoccus hirsutus. Next base: position 82,798 of record QBDW01005815.1, on the reverse strand, counting down.
GGCGTACGTGTACCTACCAAATTTAGTAATTTTGTATAATTGTAACGCACTTAGATGACCTCTTTTAACGATGCAAACCTGTGGTTGGAAAACAATGGACAGAGTGTGAAAAAAAAGTCAAACTTACCATATGGGCACCTTCGAGTATTCTTTATATTTAACATCTCGTATTGTTACAGATTGCACCGTCGTTTTATAACCGCTCTGCACCGCCGCCCACTCGTCGGCGCTTACTTTCGAAAGGGCTTTCAATTCCAAAACGACCATTCCATCTTTAACGATGGGCTCTCCTTGATCTTTAAGGGCGGGTTTGCTTTCGAAATCGATTTTTGGAGGTTTCGCATATGGTTCCGGTGGTTGCAATCTATATTCTTCGCCATTTACTAAATCTTCCAAGTTCCTAACTACGGTAGATAGCACTTGCTGCCCGTATAGCGTTATACGTTTCACTCTTTCAACGCATGTTTCCGAAAGGTTTGCCGTAGTCGTATCGATGACTTCTTTCTCCAACCTGAAATTTACCTTTAGATAAAGGAAGAGAAATAAATTTTGGACCATTGTCCGTAAACTTACGTCTTTGCCATCCGCAATGGCACTTCCGATAGCGACGCGAGTATGCTACTTTGAATGTGGTATGACGTAATGTTTGCGACCTTCTCTTCCATCAGCCGATTTCCCATGGACTTGATTTCCGTTGGCATAAAAGGGTAACGCGCCCTGATAGCCTCCATTGTCAATAGCGGGTCGGCGGCGGGTTCTGGAGTATGAACAAACGGCTCGTCCTGGCCGGGGATCATGCCTGGCTGGGTAATGTTTTCTATGAGGCTCGCGTACTCGGCATGCGTTATATTCAACGTTGTTTCTTGGTCGAATGTTTCGTGCCGTAATATGGCCGCAGTTCGTTTTGTGTTCCACATGTCTACGACATTCCGTTGAACGCTTCTCTTATCAAATTTCCTTTCGTTAAACGGTGTAACCCAGTACTCCGGGAAATCTATCTTCCAGGGCTCTGTGGTCATCAAGCACGAAAGGGCGTAGGTTTTCGATTCCTGATTATAGGAGTCAACGACGAACACCCATGATTGAAGCGGCGGTCCTTGTCTCTTCGGAATGGTGAGCGTTTTGAGTTTTTCCATCTCCTGGAGGTGCTCTCTCTTGACAACTACCGGCGCGCCCACCGCGATCGATGGTTGTTCTACATCTTTATCCTGAAAAAAGAAGAAACACGTAACTGAATTGTTCCAGATTGCTACAAGAGAGAAAGATACGAAAAATCGAATTTTGAAAATTGTCAAAAAAATAGAATTTAGACACAAGCATCGTTAGAAAGAGGTCAGTTAAGTACGGTACAGTTTTTAAAAAAATTTTCTATCGAAATGGTCGGCTCGATTTTTTCGTCAAAATTTAACAAAAAATTTGTTTCAAAATTTTTTCACACTCTGGGCATGAGCGAGAAAAACGGCCGACCGATATTTTAATATCGATAATTTACTTTCGATATTTTAATATCGATAATTTACTTTCGATATTTCAATATCGATATTATAAGTTTGATATTTCATCATCGATATTTTACTTTTGATACTTTGATATCGATGTTTTATTTTCAAATGTCTTGATATCGATATTTTACTTTCGATATTTCGATATTAGTATTTTATTTCAGTTTTCCAATATCGATATCGAGACATTGAAAACGAAACATCGATATCGAAATTTCAAAAGTGACATATCAATATTGCAATATCAAACTTGAAATATCGATATTGAAATATCGATATTGAAATGTCAATAGTGAAATATCGATACTTCAATTTCGATGTTCTATTATTGATTTTACAAATTTTTACATAATTAAATTCAAAGTATTTCACTTTCGATGTTTCAAATTCAACGTTTCGATTTTGAAAACTTAACTTCGAGGGCTCGATTTCGATATTTCCATGTTTTTTTGTGGCTTTTCCCGAATTCATCACTATTTCTAGAGCGATTTTGAGCGAATTTTGCCCCCCTCGAATTTCCCACGAATTTCTCAAAACATGAGCCGCTTTTGCCAACTCCTAATGACAACATAATTCGTATCTTTGTATCCGATACCTCGACTCGGTACAAAGCACCGCCAATATTTATGACTTAATTTTCGTTCGATGCCCGAGTAATTACACCTTGAAAAGTTTTACTTTCTTTCAAATCATATACATCGGCGTCGAGGCGAATTACGAGCTCGGTAATGCCGTCGCGAATCCTGTATTTAGTGAAAAAATTCCCAAACTTATAGACATTTAATTAAAACATTTCCAGCGCGTACTTTTATTCCAGAGGTCACGCCGAATGAAACGCGTTGACAGACCACCGCATAAATTCCGAGCCACCGATTCGAAGCTATTAATTTGCAATCAAACGCTATACTTAAAGCGTTTCGGATTACTTCCATTATAAAAGACGATTCTGAAGGTAGTTGGAAACTCGTTCTCTATGATTACGCCTTCGTGTATACATATAGATTTTATTATGGAGCCGACCCATCGTATTATATCCGAAGCGGTGGACAATGCGGCCGCGTGGCACGCGTTATATGCGCAGAAATGCGATGTCGTCATCGGTGATGATTTTTGGTTGTAATTTGAGACGTGCCTCGGATGAATTACGCGTGCTTCATTGTTAAAGGCTTGTAATTTATACTATTCTTCGTATTCAGCTGCCAAGGTATTGGGAAATGAGGTTCGAGTTTTCTTGTTAGCAGAGCGAAACGAAACACGCGACGTACTCGTGGAAAAGTCGATTCTTTTTCTAATAAACCATCTCGAAACATCGGGTTGGGATATTATGTTAGGTCGCAAGCCTAAAAGTCATTATTTAATTACATCACGCGGTATATTAATATTATAAAAGCGGGTTTCATTTTGCCAACTCCGCCGCGTCGCTTAAATGCCCGCAAAACAGATTTTTTAGGATTAAGTTGCTCGTATAGGATACGAAAAGCAGCTGAGGACGAAGAAAAAGCGCACCGCTTAGTGTGCCCGGATTATTTGTTAACAAATTCCCATTGTTTATTCTACCTATACTTCTGGTAATAAAATGACCGCAAAAACAAGGGTGCCTTTTTTTCTCCCCGTACAACCAACCCTGGCGGGGATTTTATTGGCTGAGCGTCGCCGATACACGATGCCCTTGAAGTAGCCGAAAATTATTACCGGGTCTCTGGAGCTTAATTAAATTAATATACATCGAGGTGTGTGTTTTAACGATGGAGAGTTCATTTCGTTGGCATTTTAGAGGTTTTTTTTCATCTGAAGATCCAACCGAGCGGTGGCGTTTTTATGCGAAGGTGATTTAATTAGAAGCGTACCGGTGTAATTAGTCAACGAGTGTGTTGGTGGTTTTAAGGCGATGAAGGGGGTGTGGATTTGTGTACAGCGGTGTGAGATTGTTTAGCTATGTATCGTTTAATGTGGTATCGGAGGTTTTATATGTGACGAGGTAACGGGAGGCGAAGTGTTTTATTATATCAGATCTTAGTGTTATGTAAGCACAAGTTATTTGTGGTTTAATGGTGTTAATACACTGCAAGTTTGAGGTTTTGGCTTCTAGAAGTCATCGGAATAAAAAGCCATCCGCGTTGGCGCGTTTAAACAATGAGCACCGTTGGATAACCGTTCGGTCGACAGAAACGTACAAAATGTCCCCTTGAGGATACCTTGTTTTTCCAAAATCGAAAAATCGTAATGGCGAAAATATATTTTGAGTTAGAGAAAAAATATTTCGATATGCCCAAAAAATAAATAAAATCACCGGGAAAGATACCGATATTTCGAAATTAAGTCACTTACAATTTTTCAATTTCAATATTTCGACTTCAGCATTTCGATATTGATATTTTGAATTCTATATTTCAATTTCAACATTTCGATATTGATATTTTTTTATCAATGTTTTTATTTTGATATTTCGATTATTCAGTTTCAATATTTTGATGTCAATGTTTCGACTTAAGTATTTCGATATCAATGTTTAGGTTCAATGTTTCAATTTCAATATTTTGAATTCAGAATTTCGATACTGATATTTTGAATTTGATATTTCAATTTCAACATTTCGTTATTGACGCTATGAAATTGATATTTTTTTATCAATGTTTCAATTTTGATATTTCGATTATTCGATTTTAATATTTTGATGTGAATATTTTGACTTTAGTGTTTCGATATCAATGTTTAGGTTCAATGTTTCAATTTTGATATCTCAATTTCAATATTTTGAGTTCAGAATTTCGATATTGACGCTTCGAAATTGATATTTTTTGATCAATGTTTCAATTTTGTTATCTCAATTTCAATATTTTGAGTTCAGAATTTCGATTGATATTTTTAATTTGATATTTCAATTTTGAATTTTTTGATTTTGATATTTTAATATTGATATTTTGAATTTGATATTTCAATTTCAACATTTCGATATTGACGCTATGAAATTGATATTTTTTTATCAATGTTTCAATTTTGATATTTCGATTATTCGATTTTAATATTTTGATGTCAATATTTTGACTTTAGTGTTTCGATATCAATGTTTTTTTTTTTTAAATTTTCGCCATGCACAGCAACTGAGGCTTGAGGCGAAAATATCAATGTTTAGGTTCAATGTTTCAATTTTGATATCTCAATTTCAATATTTTGAGTTCAGAATTTCGATTGATATTTTTAATTTGATATTACAATTTTGAATTTTTTGATTTTAATATTTTGAATTTGATATTTCAATTTCAACATTTCGATATTGACGCTACGAAATTGATATTTTTTTATCAATGTTTCAATTTTGATGTCTCAATTTCAATATTTTGAGTTCAGAATTTCGATTGATATTTTTAATTTGATTTTCAATTTTGAATTTTTTGATTTTGATATTTTAATATTGATATTTTGAATTTGATATTTCAATTTCAACATTTCGATATTGACGCTTCGAAATTGATATTATATTTTTTTTTATCAATGTTTCAATTTTGATATTGCGATTATTCGATTTCAATATTTTGATGTCAATTTTTCGACTTCAATATTTCGATATCGATGTTAAATTCGATATTTCAATTTTGATGTTTCCATATCGTTATTTCAAAATTGATATTTTTTGGTCGATGTTTCAATTTTCATTTTTCTTTTCCAATATTTCAACTTCACTATTTCGGTATCGATATTTGAATTCGATATTTTCATTTTTGATATTTCGAATTGAATGTTTTCATTCGATGTTTCGATTTTATTGTTTTGATACCTCGATTTCAATTTCTTGACTTCAGTATTTTGACGCTTTTTTGTCGATATTTCAATTGTGATGATGGTATTTACTCGTAGATTCCAGTGTGTTGATGTTGACTTTTTGAATTTGATATTTTCATGTCGATATTTAAATTTTGATGCTTGGTTTTTCAAATCTGCACTTCGATGACGATGATTCGATTTTTGTATTTTGATATTTTAATTTTAATGTTCGATTTTGATATTTTGATTGTAGTGTTTTCATTTATCGCCAGTGTATTTCGACTTCACTATTTCAATTTTCTTGGAAATTGATATTCACTTCAATTTCGATGTTAAAGTTAGATTTACATGTAAATTCGATGTTCAGTTCTTGTTCGTTTGATCTAAATATTCCAATTTTTAGTTATCGATTTCGATATTTTGATTTTGACGTTTTATTTTTGATTTTCAACTGTGTTATCCCAACATCGATATCCATCTGCATGATTTCTCATCCACAAATGAACCCGTACATCAATATTAATCGGTTTTTTCACCCCTGAAAACCACCCACTCCATTGTTGGCGTAAATAAAACAAAACCCGATAATTACCCATGACTTTCTAATTTCCAGACAATTCCACAAACAAAACCCGAAATCAATTAAAAGCCTGTTCCACGTTGTCATTACCTTGGAGCACCGCGTACAGAAGAATCTATGAATATATACTCGATAAAGATTTCAAATTGTTCGGTAAGTAATATTTTTAATCGAATGTTTTATCCAGAGGCGGTATTTCCCTCGTGTGTGAACAATAACAATAAATATTTCGGCGAATATAAAACACGCGCGATTAAGGATCGGTCACGGGTAAGGTCCGAGTTGGCGAAACAATAAAACTTTATGCGTTACAATTATCATAATTATTATTCGGTCGTAAATGTGTTGAAGGCGCGTGTCGTTGATATCTTTTTTATGCCTTTCATATTTAACGCTTCGAAGTTCACGTGAGCTTTTTTGAAAATCACACGCGTGGATACTTGGGTTTTTTTTCGTGAATAAGAAAAAATCAAGAAGAAAAATTAACCCAGATATCAAGAAACACCGAAACAGGGAAACGACTCCGGTGTATCGTTTCATTGGAAAACATATAATACGCATTAAAAATAGCGACTCGTTCGATTTATCGATATGAGCTATTCCGCGGAGTTGATAAATAATACAAGCGTTGAAAATAAGATTAAAATAGAAGACGTGTGTGGTTTTGGTTACGCGTTCGATGATACGTGAATATTCGAAAAATAAAAGAATAATAGGTCAATCGAAGAATTCCCATTTTTTTGAAAATATCGAGCTTTTTTATTCGTAAAACGCATCGACGATTTCCATAAATTTAAAAGCATATCTGATCCTGCTATGATTTCTTCTCGGTCTGATTGTCTCTCATGTGAATGCGATAATCGTGGGTTTAATCTATATAAAAGGATTTAAAATCGGCGTCGATGAGCTAGTGCCATTTCTCGCGACTATTTTACCCGTCAGTGTTTCCGGGAGTACTTGAAAAGCCATTCAATTTGCTGAATATCGTCTGTACTCCATTCTCGTAATTTGCACATCTTCGCGAACTCCATAAAATAATGCAATTTTTGCAAATAGCTTTTCGCTTCTATTTGTCTTTATCTAATCTTAGCTCCATTACGTTAACGAACAAAGAAATATTTACCTAGAACGTCGAAAGTGCACCGATAACATCTCCGATCGCGTTTTTTTTCTGTATCGTATGGAAAAAGCATTTGATTTTTTTCGCTTTTTCGTCGAGCAAAAACACGTCAGTTTTAAGTTATTACAAAGTCCTTAATAGCTTCAACTTTTTCAATTTTAGATTCGTAAGTTCTCGTTTTTTTTTCTCGGTGTGACAATGATATATTACGTTACCTAGCCAGTATAATCCATTTTCGCGCTTGCAAAAAAGACGAAACGTGGAAATAGCGACCACCGGTGGCGTCGAAAAAGATTTCTGCACTTGTTCGGTTAATTTTTATCAGTGGAAGTCAAAAAGAACGGGGGTGATGGAAACAATAGGACGATTTCGGCGATTTCATAGGTCCGAGTTGTAGCCAAGTCGAGAGATTAATTACCATAAAATCGATTTCGCATTAAATGTCGTTCGCCAAGTAACGGGTTATAGCCTTGAGGTGAATAAGTTGAAAAAACAACTCATTAATCGCGCTCCGTAGTTATTTTAAGCGCCGGCTTTGTCACGAGATGATACGCGATGCTGGATTGCCGGAATACTTTGGGAGAGCATTCTAAATGCATAATTTAGCTAAATCGAGTTTTTTGTCAATTCTTTTATAGAGTTGTTTTAGATTTTGGATTTTTAATCGACGAAGATTCCGTGGAACTGGTCGCGCGGTGTTTGTTTTTTATTGCGGATGAAATAATTGTCGTTAGGTGTTCTGGAAGTATGTCGATTTTTCTATTTTTTCGCCAAAAATTTTGCAAATGATGAATATTTAATAAGAGGAGAGTAAAAGGAACGTGGTTTTTGGGAAAATTTCTAAATGAAAATTTCACATGAGCTTTACAATCAGCCAAGTTGAAAACACAGGAATAGGTTCAGTTCTTTGATACATATATCGATGCTTTTCTTTGGAAACCTCGTAAGTCCAAATATGTAAATTTTTCAGGAGAGACATAAAACTGATTTAAAAAATCACACTAAGCTTAGAATTTTTCATTATAGCTTCAATAAAGCAATGATGGCACTTGGAAATGAAATTGTTAAAATATTTTTAATTTTTTTTTTTTTGTTTTAATAGTTATTAGCGAATTTAAGGACTTACGAGGTTTCTATTTTATTTTAATGGTCAATTTTCAAGACTTATGTGGTTTCTAGTTTTATTTTTTTAAAGCAAAAATTTGGTCTTATTCTTGTACATCAAATAAAAGTATTATTTTTTCGAAATAAAAAGTCAAAAATGAAACGTTTTATTCATTATTTATAAAAAAAGATCGATATAAAATCACAATAATAATTATATAAATCGTAAATTATCATAAAATCCATGGGTATCTTTCAGCAGAACACTCTTCATCTCCTGAAGATGTTGAAATTTCGTTTTTTTTATTGCTAGAGATGTTTTATACAGCTTTGGTATGCCTACTACTAACTTGACAGTACTTTTCCGACGTTGTGGCAGTATTGCCCATTCTTCGACATTGTCTAGCTTGAAGTAAATCTTGTCATCTCGGGTATATTTCAGAGCCCTCAAATCGACGACTTGCGGATCCCCCGTCTTATCACCTGGCCGGATACTTGTGTAATGCTTAACTTTATATAATACACATGGACTGCTAGTTCATATCGCGTGTTTTGAAGCGAAAAAAGAAAATGAGGAAATTGAAGTGCGCATGCGTTAAAAGGTGTTTTATGTTTGTATTTATATTCTTATCAGAAATCTCAGACATGTGTAATGAAAGATGTAAATACTTTGACGTGAATAAGGAAAATTAAAGACCGAAAGTTGATTTATTTTATTATTATATACTAGCTTCGCTAGGTGGGGGGGGGGCTCCTAGTTCACCTAGTGCGTTCCGACACAATTTCATCATGTGGCAAGGATCCATCGTGATGACAATGCTATTGTTTGGCCTTGAAAAAAAAATGTTGAAAAGGTCGAATTTTTTACTTTATTGTTTGCTTTGTTTCGCTTTTTGAGAAAAACTACTTTTTCGATTCCAAAAAAATCGTAAAATTATCTTGAAATCATTTCAAACAAAAAACATTCCGCGTAATCGGCCCAATTGAGGTATTTTGTACGATTCCAGCAATATGGTAAAATTCTGATAAAGGCTATAGGCAGATGAGTATAAGTGATCTGCTTCAGGATCCAGATTTTGATGATATTTGGGTATTAGGTGGGTGCCATCGAGAAACGTTCATGACCAAAATTTCAGCTCCCCCCTCCCACACCTCCCTTCGTTTTCGAGAAATTACTTTTTTTGAAAATCAAATAGGAATTTTTTTCTTAAATGGGCGTTTTCGACTTAATTTATTTTTTCTAAGTGTCCATATCACTCGGCAAAATTTTCAAACCTCATTTTTTCGATGTATTTTTGACCCCTAAATGTCATATATTTTTTTCAAAATTTTGCCTCTTACTGGGCCGTGGTCAAAAATCGCAAAAAGCGCGCGCGCGCGTTGAGTGAAACTTCCCACTACGTGGTAGCGCCTTGTTCACCGTTGCGCGCGGCTCCGCGTTAAGTCTGTGGTGACATGCCTAACGCAAGAGCGCGCGTAACTGTAAACGAGACGCTACAGCACGGTGGGAAGTACCGATTAGGCGCGCGCTAAAACTCGTCATTTAAATAATTTTTTTCTCGAAATGTACTGATTTTTGGATGATGGGTCGTATAACATTTTTTGTTTGAAATAATTTCAAGATTATTTTGCGATTTTTTTGAAGTCTAAAAACTCGATTTTCTTTAAAAGCAAAACAAGGCAAAAAATAACGTACTAAAGTCGACTGAGAAGTCACGAAAGAAAAGTTTGTAATGATATTCCTCATTTAATTTCCAACAGATTAGGGGCCTATTTCCTTTGGAGTCCAGTCAATTACCGCTGAATTGATTATTTGTAAATTCGCCATTGCCTTTCAAAAACCTTTGGCGACAAATACGAGTACATCTCACTTTATGATATTCTTCATCCATTGTTTGCTGCTCATGCTACATTCCTTCCTGAAAGTTCTTACTTAATACATGACTCATTTGGCTCGATGAAAAGATACCATTTATTCGTAGTCCTCCCTTTTCTTCGTGACTTGGATTATTGCATCTATCCGAGGATTTCTCCATTACTACGCACCCTCGCGAAATGGTATTTTTTCGTTGGCTATTTGCATTAAAATGAAAACGATGTTATTTTTCTTAAAACTGCATCTAATCCTCGACGAGTTTGCCAACTTATCAAATATTTTTCTCGTTTAATAACAAACCCTTCGACGAAAGGAAACAAAGCCGAGTAGAAATCACATTTTGGTTATTTGATTAATGCGTTATCCATTAGCGTTGCATGCAAAGTACAAAAAAGGGTGCGAAAAACGCCGAAGCTAATTCTTAATATTAATGAAACCATCTCCTTCCCCCGGCCCGTTCCTCAATGTGAATATTTTGTAGACATTAGCAACACATTAGTCTGCTTGTCGAGTTGAAAGGAAAAATATGAAATATAAAAACCGTATAGTGATTTTATATCGTTTGATGAAAGAATCTCGAGCTCGACGGAGATCCAACTCTGTAATGATCAAGTAGCTGGTTTTTTATTTAATTTACTCGGAAATGTTCGGCGTTTGGGAATTATTACGGACCACCTTACACCAATGGTAACGAGCTCGTCTGTCGGCGCGGTTGCAAATCGTCAAAACAAATAAGTCGGTTATCGAACGCGATTGCGATCTGGATGGCCGGTTTTTTACGAGTCACCGTAGCTGAGGCATTCCTACGTTAATTAATCCGGTCATCGGTAGTCGTTAATTTACAAATTGGTAAAGGTAGCGTCCAGGAGCGCGAAAGTACGATATCGCCGCACGATATCTGCCCATCTGGTAATAAAATTCTACAAATTTCGATAATTAGATCGCTCTTGGAACCAGTTACGAAACGAACCCCTGCCTAAGCGTTACAACCATGGAGCGTCGCGAAACAGAGGACGAAGATTATCACAGTGTAAAGTTTTCTCATTAATTAGAATGTAAAGTTGGTGCTGCGGGAGGAAAACGAACAATAAACATCTTTATACTCGCCAAAAGCTAGGTAACTAAGATAACTCGAGAAATACACGGAATCTACTACCATTTTCGCGTAATCTCTGACGAATACCCCCCCAATGCCTTCCATGGGGTTTCATAAAGCGGTAAAGAAGCCAGAGAGGCGTTTTTATTATGTAGCCGAGTTAAAAACGAAAATTTGCTCATTTAATTTTCCAATTCGCCGGAAATTTATAGTAATTTTCTTTTTTGCTTCGCTGTTTTGCGTACGTCGGAGCTCGTTATCAACTATCAACTATTTTTAATTAAAAATTACATCGTCAAAGAAACGAGGTATTAATTTTAAAATCATCGGTGGATTTTTAACACTATTGTTTTTTTGGGGAGGGGGCTGGAGTCTTCAGAAAGAGTATTAGGTTGAGTCGTGGTGGTGATGAGCTTAGAAGAAGCGGAGTTAATAAATTTGGTGAGGTGGGAGGTTGATGGTACTCGCGAGGAACTTCTTCAAATGACTGGTTCGGATTTGGATGAGGGTCGGATTTTTGAAAAGAACATATTAAATAAAATAATCAAAGTTCCAGCTGCTCAAGTTCACTTTTCGAGTTTTGGATAATACCAAAGTTTTTATTGAAACTAAGAAATATTTAAATAAATCAAGTGAATTCGAACTTCCTGAATCATTGTAGAACAATTTTGGAGCCTCCAGCGCGATTTCCATTTTCTACAGAATTTTCAAAATACTCCAGAATCCGTTCCTGAGAGTCTGGACGTCTAAAAACTTGATTGTCGCATATTCCCAACCGTCTCAACTAAATGATCCACACTTCCGGATAATTCCAGCGGGTCGTCCGAAAGAGATCTTTTGAATTTAAATATTTTCTATTTAAGAAACCAGTGAGAAAAGTGTTTTTGAGGAGGTCAGCTGAAATTTTGAGAATTGCAGTCGAGAAATGTTCGTGGCCAAACTTTCAATTTCTTCCTTCTTCGACTTGAAAACATGTTATTTTCGAAAAAAATTCTTTTGTTGATTTACAATGGAAAATGTTTTTTAGAAAGCAAAGGTGAAGGAGAAGTTGACCTTTTGGTCATGAACTCGACGGTGCTCGTTTACCAGCCAATTGCTATCAGAAGCTAGCTTGTCTATACTTATCTGTTTACGGCATTTTGACTTTTGACTTCCGACAGCATAAATCGAATGGTAATATATTTTTCGCAATGTTGTCCAAACTTGGAAAAAATTATCAAATTGAATGTTTTGTCGAAGTAACAACGTAGTCCTTGAGCTGATAAGTAAGTTCGTATGAAGTGAAATGTAAAATTACACCGTTCAATTTGTGCGAAGAAGTATGTATTTGTGGTCGTATGTGCGTACATAATATTGAGAAAAATGTTCAAAATGAGGTATATAATTTTCATCGTTTGCGTTGTGCTGATGACTGAATATATAATCGGCGCAGAACAGGAATCTAAGAATATGAATCGTCCAGGGATGAAGAAACCTAATATTAGTATGCCTGATGAAGAATTTGATGGCCCAACTAATGAAGGTGATGATGATCTTGAAAAATATGATGATGATGATGACAAAATTTTTGCGGATTCTAAGAACTCGACAGTTAATTCCGGTAACGGACAAAAAAGTAAAAGAAATCCATGAATCAGGATGGAAAACTAACCATGTTTTTAATGAAATCAAACTTATTACGAATTGTTGTTTTCGTGAAATATATTCAATAATACATGAGAACTGGTTTATTTAAATAATTATCCGAAGTATGACGTTGGGTCAATCAAGATGAAAAATTTTACCGGGTAGATCAATAATTTACCCCAAATGAATTTTGAATTTTTATCTATTTTACAATACTTTCTTAAGTATTATAACTAATTGAACGGAGCTGGGGTTATTTTAAGAATTTTTCGTTACAGAATAAGGTCGATACAAAAAGCCAGAATCTTTCGTGATTCTTTATTCCCCCTCTTCTTCATCTGAAGAAATTATAATTTGTCGGAATTAAATTTCATGACACACGTTGAAAATAATGAGTTGCATAGAATGCCCACGTTGGGGTGTTTTTGTAAGGCTCGGGGCAACTTAAAAGGGAAAACTTTTGAAGCAAATGTTGTCGATTGAATGAAGAGCATTTTTTAGATAAGCTATTTTTTCATATTTCCTCAATTTTCACAATATTTTTACCATGTTTCTAGCTTTGCTAACAAAATAATTCAATTGGGGAGTTTTTGTGAGATTTGGAGTGATTTGGGAGAACAAGTTTTGGAGTTCGAAAAGAAACATTTTTAGTGCCAACGATTTTTTGTATCTTTTTGAATTTTTTCATAATGCTAAAAAAATTATTTCTCATCGATTTTCAGATTTTTTCAATATATTGCAACTTTGCATTCAAATTACTTCAAAATTACGCCAGAAACTATCAGTTTTTTGTGAATCCTTGAAAAATTAAAATTATTGTCATTTTCGTCATTTAACCTTGAATTTCTCTCGATTCTTTCAGTACTTTGCAAAGGTAACACCTGCGTTTATGAAAAACGTCCCATCGCGATAAATTTCAACTTTTCATCGTCGTAAATCAAGTAGATTATTTTGAAACTTATCATAAATTTCGTTACCACCTTGGACATGAATAATTTTCGAATTATATTTACGTGAAACTTCCTCGAAAAAAAATTTACATTTGTGGTCATAAGTATTGCATAAAGTAAACGTGCGAAAATTAACATGTGGTTCATAATTTTAACTTTTTTTGTCGCGCTGATGGTGGCTTTTTCAATGTATGAAGTATCAGGGAATCCAGATCCTAGACCTTGCGAAGTTAGCATTGACGGTCGATCGATTTCTCTCAAGTAGGAGAAGAATTACCCGAAGTTTCTAAATAAGAATTAAGCAGAAAGGGTATCTTTAGAATTTGGTGATGGGTCGTGTAAAGCACGGATTCCGATTATAAGCATCTTCATTTGTAATATTTTTCGATGTTCTGTTGATCAATATAAAATTTGGAGTAATTCTCGATTATTTCGTGAGCAAATAACGAATATCAAAGATGATTAAAAATACTTTTCTTGTGCCAACCATTAAACAATGCAGTGGATAGTGGCCAATTGGTTGATGCAGACGTTTCAATACCTTTGAAGAATTTTCTCTTGCCAATTTCATGATAATTTGAGGACCGCATAGAAGGAAATTACACTCGTACGTTTTTTTTTCGACGAGAGACCCATTCTTCAAAAAAAAACTTGTACTGTCAAATCGGCAGTTGGTGAAGTTTCCCTGCATGCCTCTTTCAGATTATATCGCCATAGGTTCTCACTTAACCTTGAATTTCGGTTACAGTTGCGTTTATGGAAAGTTTCTCAACTTTTCGTTGTCATAAATCAAACACAGATACGTCTTGAAAATTTATCACAATTGTATTTCATCAGCACTTGAAAGAAAAGCTGTTTTTCGATATGGATAATTTTCCGAACAGAAATTATATACGTGCATTTGAAATTTCCTTGCGAAAAAAATTTACATTTGTGGTCATTGGTATTGCGTTAAATGGACGTGCGAAAATGAACAGCATGAAGTACATTATTTTCACCTTTTTGGTTGCGTTGATGGTTGCTCTTTCAATTTATGAAGTATCGGGAAACCCAGATCTTAGACCTCATCCTCGCAGTGAGGCTCGATCGGCATTTATTCAAGCAGCAGGAAGAATACCCGGGCAAGTGGTTTGTGCTTGTTAGAGAATCATTGGGATTTCCATGTGGTGTATGTAAAGGGCAGATTCCGATTATAAGTATCTTCATTCGTAATATCTTACAATGTTCTGTTGATCAATATAAAATTTGCAGCAATTCTCTATTGTTTCGTGATCAAATAACGAATATATAAAAGATAAAGGTAGGTTCTGCGTATGTAGTTCGTCTCGTTCTTTGGGTTGGAATCGTGAGAAAAACATAATTTTAGCTGCTTCCTCGAAGAACCATCCAAAAATGGAAAATTTTCAATTTCCATTGACGTAATCAAATTGCGAAACGTGTTGTGAAATTATACACAAACATATGCTTATCAAAATGAATTTCACTAATATTTTTTAACCAAGGTTCTCAATTTTTTTCCTAGAATTTTGGGAAACTATTATTTAATTTGTGTTTTTGTACGTACTTGTATTTCTTATAAAATTTTCGAGAAAAAAGGAAAAAAATTACGATAAAGGATAGAAAAAATGTATATTCGTCGATTTATCGTTCATGCGTCTCAAACGTGGTTCAGGTTATCTTATCAGGTAACGAAAGTAGTGAAGGAGCAGTGAATTTTGTCAAAAAATAGTACAAGAATGGAAAAACCCGAGGACACGATTATTTTTGAAGAAATTGCTCGAAAATTGTTCATTTTTTATTGATGACTGGCATTTTTTTATCAACTGGCAGCACTGTCGAAATATGTGATATCATTATGTTTATTTTTTCCGCTTTCTATAATTTGAATTTGATTTTTATTTAAGTACAAATACTCTTGTTTATGGTGGAGGGGTGAGGCTGGTAAAATTGAAAAGGTTTTTTGAAAATATGGAAAAAGTGCTTGAGAAAAAATAGCGATTTTTCAAAAAAAAATCCTCTAAATACTCTGAATTTTATGAATTTGCTGACAGCACTGTCAGAATATGTGACGTCATATTTATATTTTTTTTAGTAATTATACTCGTATTATGCGTTGATTTTCTTATAATTTTGATATGGTGTTTTTAACATTTATTTTTTTAGGTACAAATTTTCTTCTGATTTAAAATTTGATCTCGTTGATGAAGAAGGGAAGGGGGGATGAGAAGTTTTTTCAAATTTGGTAAAAAGGTAATGGAAAAATTTTTCTCAAGTGCCTTGAATTCATAAAAATGAAAAAGTTTTGAGGTATTGAAAAAAATTGATTTGACTTTCGTATCAAGAACAAAATCGTCAATTTCAGAAATATTCCTTCTTTTTTTATCGAAAGGATTGGAAATCTCGATAAATTAGTTTTATTGATTTTTTTTTCTCGCTAGAAAACAACGAAATTTTTCACCACGTAGAAATGAAATAAAAACCAAAAAATTGCGAAATAATAAAAAAACAATATCGTTATTATGCAAAAAAATCATTACAGCGAGTTGAATACATCGAAAAACGTTGAGTTTAAAAATAAAAATTCATAAAAGTTCTCGAGGCACGGGTGTCCTGGTCTTTTTTAAATCGAAAAAATTCAATTTTTAAATATAACTGTTTAATACCGTAGTACAATTGCCTTCTCCTTTCCTTTCTTCGCGATATAATCTGTTTTTTTTTCAAGGTTTGAAAACCCTCGTCGAGTATATTTTCCCGCAGATATTGTGTTTCTGAATGAAGCAATAGGTCGAGAAAATTTTCCTTCAGATGCCCTTCACTCTTCAGACCTTATTTTCGCTTTTATTCCAGGCACAAGGTCACCTCCTCGTTGTATCGTTGGCGTATAATAATTCTCGTATTCGGCACCTGTACGACGAATGTTATAAATATGCTCGATGGAAAAAATACACCGTGAAAAAAATTCCATTTTTTATATCGACACCGTGGTACGCGGCGTTCGTGAAATTTCGCAATTTAATTTCACCTAACGTGATTCCGGGCCCGGAGCTGAACACGGGTAAAAAGAGGTAAAAAGAAGCATCAATTGGGGGAACCAGACGTCGTCGAATATACATTAGCGAACTCGTCGAGTTTGCAATTTAATCTTCGATTTTTCCTGGCACGTTTATATTGTGCGCCTTTACCCCCTGCGAATCCAGCATCCGAAACGTCTCGGTGTATGAAATTGAAACAGCATTTAAGTCGCGTTTTGCTGTATAGAAAAAAATTGTAAATTTAATTTAAACATCTATTGAAAGTCGTAGCATTTTTTTGGCCTTTTTACTCGGATACGCATTCGCTTGTTGTAACCTTTGTTATGTACGAAGCCAGGCGGCGGGTAAATTAAGATGTTATACGTGTATTTAACGTACACGAGTCATCTTGTTCCTCGATCTCTTGTGTTTTTCTCTTTGTAATCTATACACAAGGCTCGGCGGCGGAGAGAAATAATTTACCGGGCATAAATCATCGACTGCGTCGTTTCCGAGTGCAGCGTACGTGCAAGTAAGTCGAAGAACATACCGGTGTGTCGGGTTTAATGATATCATTCTGGTAAACCGGGTGCTTACTCGTATCCCCGTAGTATATTATTAACAATATTAGACGCATTATGGTGGTAAACTGAATATCCATGTTGAATTTTACACGCTAGGTATCTTGTAATGGCGTCCACATTCGCCCCAACTCACCAGGTAAAATACTCGTTAGCCCGCATTTAGCCCGCAACAATTGCCAATTTCGATCCCCTAAATTGAACAAATGGCGAATCACGATTGCCAATTTAATTAAATATTACGTGGAATTGTATCGGCGCTAAATCATAGTTATATTGAGGCAAATTAACGGTTTTATTCGATGGAGTTCTTTGTATACTCGTAAGTACTACGTAATTCGATTTTTTTGTACGGCCACACGTAACTTCTCGTTGGAAATTTCTTCAAGGTGAATGATTCCTTTCGCGAGG
This sequence comes from Maconellicoccus hirsutus, assembly GCA_003261595.1. Classification (NCBI taxonomy): domain Eukaryota; kingdom Metazoa; phylum Arthropoda; class Insecta; order Hemiptera; family Pseudococcidae; genus Maconellicoccus; species Maconellicoccus hirsutus. Next base: position 65,179 of record QBDW01005815.1, on the reverse strand, counting down.
ATGTAACCGTATCCGGATATGTCGATTACCCTTAATCATGGAATTCTTCGGACACCTTCGCATCAATCAAATCTCACATATGTGCGATCGGCAGCCGAGTAATTAACCGTGGTGTAATGGAAAAGGCGCGGTTATCCCACAGTGTGATTAAAAAGTAACGAGAATCGTGTCGAGGAGTCGGTTTATGTAAATCATCAGTCACGATGTTTCGATGAATGAATTTCGGTAATTGATTAAATTACCAGGGAATGAGTGTTTTAACGAGATCGTGGTAATGAAATCGAGATTCGGAAGGTCGTTTTCGATTTCAATTGTCTTCGAGAGTGAATTTTCACGTGGTTCGGGGTGATTGAGGAGCGTCTCAAGAATGTATCTTTTTGTTGATCATTGACCAAACCAGTGACCGATTTGTTGAGGTATCAGAAATGAGGGATGTAGAGTGCGGTAGAAGGTGGGAAGGTGTAAGTGGATTTTTTCGAAGTGATGGGCATTTTGAGATTATTTAATATTTCAAATGATTCAAAAAGAAAATCGTAGTAGGTGGGTGCTTATTATGCATTATATGTGACGCGGTCCGGAGAAAGGGCAGTAGTGTCCGAAAACGTAGTTTCGAGAAAAACGCGTTTAAAATTAAACAATTTGTATAAAATAATTTAAAGATCTTTGGGCAAAATAGTCACTTTTGGCTGAAGCCTTCTTTTAAATAAATAAATAAAGTTTGACTATGAATTTTTAGCATGAATTTAATTTTAAAAAAATACGTCAAAAGAAGCATTATTATGCATAAAATGGAAAAAAAAATTTTTTGGTTGAATTTGTGAAATTTTTCACTTTATTTTTTTGCGTTTTTAGGGCATAAATAAATTTTTTTCGAATTTTTAACTCATTCCATCTTATTCTCCATACTTCAAAGTACCAAAATCCACTCTTAAGTCAAAACCGGTTTTTTCGGACACTACTGCTCTTTCTTCAGACCGCGTCACATATGTATAAATCCTGCAAAGTTTCATGTACAGTACAGTAAATTTTTTAAAGTCAATTTTACTTCAGCTTTTTTCTTCAAAATTACGTCAATCTTCAGAAGAAGTTCCATCGGAACAATTTCTTCATCCTTGTCAATAATATTAACATAACGTAAATTAATTGCAATTTGATCTTCGTGAGTTATGTCAGGAGTCATGTCTGCAATCACTGAAGAGAAATCAGCTTCTTTGGTTTCATTCAAAATTTTTTCTTGGATTTAAATTCCCAACAGATCTACAAATTCTTTTTGCGATTTTCCATTTGAAAATGCTAGTGAGCTTATATGGGTGTTTTGTAATTCATTTTTTACAATAATTCCGACGGATTTACTCATTTTGCTGGAAAATTCCAACTGAGGAACACTTTGGAAGGGTGTGCTCCCCCTTCCTCTGAAAACGGATAAAAGGGCGTTTTTGTTTTTGTTTTTTTTAAATCATTATTAAATTCTTCATCTATTGATTTAGTATTATAACTTCAACTGAAAATTACAATTTTCTATTGATTTAGATTTATAACTTCATCAAAATTCACTTAAAAATATTTATAATTAGGCAAAATTGTCGAAATGTTGTCAAAATTGATATTTTGTGCAAATACTCGTATTAAGGAACTTTGATCTATTTTAACATTTTGCCAATTTTACGCATTTTCAGGCATTTTTAAACCAATTTTGATGGATTTTTAACTATTTCAACATTTTAACAGTTTTTGTGTAAATTGGCACGTTTTGATCAATTTTTGACAATTTTAAAAAACATTTTGACAATTTCGCGTAATTTCGAGTATTTTAAAATAAATTTTGATCAATTTTGAACTATTCTGTCAGCATTTTGAATTTTTTTTTTGGCAATTTTAACCCAATATTGAACGACTCTAAACAATTTTGATATCATTTTGGCAAGTTATGGGCAATTTTAAGCAAATTTTTCATCAATACGGTGGATTTGAATAAATATTGCGATGCTGAGCAAGTGAAGAGTGAAAATTAATGATTTATTTCCATGTCCAATAGAATGCATTTGATTTAAATGAAGTGAAGTGTGAAAATTGATAATGTCTGTGTTCAATAGAGCAACCAAACTAAAAAATTACTAAAATAAATGCCTCAAAATGATTCGTTCTGTGGGAGAAAGAGGATACGGTGGATTTGAAATGTGTAGCAATATATATTGATGGCTTATTTCTAAAAATTACTAAATTTTTTTTCAAGGTGAATCTCCAAAGGTTTCATTTTGGGAAGATTTTCCAAACAGAACTTACGAGTATTCCTCCAGCACATCTTTGGTGCCACAATTCACATACCACATTTTGCGAAATTCATCGTCACACCAAGGCAACATAAAATTACCATATGTCTGGTAATTTTCGCAGCATTAATTAAAACTGGCCAATAAACTCTGCTATTTAATTGAATTCGAATACGCGGTGCACAACCATCAGTCGCCAAGGTCATTCGCGAATGTCCTGACATCTAGCGGGAAATCAACTTCAATTGCTACGTTCACTGTCTCTGTGTTAATTTACAATTTACATAAACAATCATCACATTGTATGGTAACAAAAGGCGAAACATGTCGATGTAATGTTATATATGACTTACAAGTGAAGTAATTAATGTGATATCGTGATCAATGACCGATCACTTCCTCTAGAAAAACCAGCGCTCGTTTACTCCATCAATTACGACAATTGCTATTTTCATAATCATCAAAATCACGCATACATTATGGTTATCTCGCCACGTGAATTTTACATCTAATTAGGTTACACTAAGAAAAACGCGATGCATCTCGAGATCTTGCGACCACTCGAGTAAAACATCTTCATAAATTATAGAAAAATATATAAAGCGGTAGTAAAATTGACTAGCGAATGAAAACCCCAGAGTGCGCAACTTCTTGAACCTACATAGCTCGGTTAACGTTCTTGGAACGAAGAATATGGGTATTTGAGATCTATATACGATGATGAATAGTAATGACACTCGAACGTATACTCGGCGTATACGTAATCTCATAAACAATAAAGTTAAAAACTACATTTTTTTTCATGTACATAATACACACTCGAAAAAGACATGCTTTCGTATACGAGCTTATTTAAATTTTATACCGAGCTACGAGCCAAATCACAACGTCCGAGCTCAAGAGCGAAAAATATTCCTAATTATAGATGCTATCTATTTGGTTTTTCACATGGTCACCAAAGCTAATCAAACGTTGCTAAGATTTAGTACAACTTGGTGAAATACCAACACACGTAACCCATCATATTTGCAATATACGAGGGTGTTTTTCATACGGCTCAACATTTTAATTAAAATCAACCGACCTCAACCAATTATAAATCTTTTCACCCTAATTTTATTTCGCAATTAAGATATTTCTCTATCCTGCCTTTAAGCTAGCTAAAAAAAGAAAAAACTTAATCCGATCGTTAAATACGGTAGCCTTTACGCTTTGAAAATTTTTTTCCACCTAATATATTCCTTATGGCTACACGACTCAAGCACGAGACTACCAACACGACACGCGAACCGAATAATTAAATCAAACCAGAGTTTCTACCCGTTTTACCTATACGACGCAAAACCCATCAATTCTTTTACATTCTACAACAATTACTCGTCGTATCCGCGTTTAGTAAATTATCGACGTTCGCATCTGTTACGAAAAACGCCACGCGGCTGCTCCGGGTGAAATTTCAACTCATTTTATGGAATTTCTTAAGTAATTATGTATATTTGAACTCGACGCGGCGGCGCTCGAAGATTCGTGTGTGAAATGAATTCATTTCGCATGAATTATTAACGCTTTATAGACGAGATTCTTCGATTTTATAACTTCTTAATTGTAATTTCGTTTCACAACTCGAGATTACGAATAATTAAGAACGCCGAGGTGAGGATTCCAATTTAACGAATTGAATTTCAGCGAATTTGCTCGCGAGAAGAAATTTATCGAGATGAAGTTCGCGATGTAGATGAGAATTAGCGCAAGAAACGATACGTAATTGGAAACTCTTCAGGAGAAAATCGTGAGGAACAGTCTCTGGTGTTAATTTTGCACGATGAAATTTTGATTTTTCAGCAGATGGCTCGAAAAACCCTCAGAAAATTTTCAATCGCTGTAAATTTTTCAATTTTTCGCGAATTTTCAAAGTTTCAAAAATGTGGGTAAAAATTCCACCATAAGCCAACCTCATCATATCGATCCTCCCCCCTAAAATTTGAGATGGGTATAATTTAGTTAATTTAATTCATCAGGGAAACAAAGGTGAATTTCTTTTCTTGGGTGTTGAACTATTTTAACATCATTTTAATAAGTTTTGTGCTGTTTAGGGCATATTTTGAACAATTTTGAACAATTTTAAGATTTTGACAATTATTTGTGATTTTAAGCATTTTTAAACAAATTTTGACCCATTTTAAACTACATACAGTATTTCAATATTTTAACAGTTTTTTACAGCTTGAAGCAGATATTGAACTATTTCCAACGATTATTGCAACATTTTTACAATTTTATGCAATTGTAAACAAATTTTGGTCAATTTTAACTAGAGAACTGCTGGAGGTGTCCGACTCGGATTTGAACGAGAGTTGGATTTTTGGAAAGAGCTTGTCAAAAAACCCCCAAAACCAAAAGTTTAGCTTCCCAAGTAAATTTCCCGATTTTTGGCGAATTTTTGAAGTTGGAAAATTACCTCGGTTCTCTCTTATTCCCAACCTACTGAATCGACTTTACTACATTTCCAGAAAATTCCAGCCGGACACCTCCAGTGGGTTTTCTCGGACCAGTTTTTTCATAGCAAAGTACAGTATTACAAATTGAAAAAAAATCCATTTTTCGTCCACGCATATTGGAATCGACTGAAAAATAGTTCTCCCACTACTTCAAACCCACTGAATCCGAAAATCACATCGGCGAGCCGTTCTGGAGCATCCAGCTCAATTTTCAATTCCTGATACTTTGCTATGATAAAACTTGTCCAGGAGAATCTACTTGAGATGTCCGGCTGTAGTCAAATCGGTTGGGTAGTTTGGGGATAAGAGAGAACCAAGTTTTTAGCTGCCCAATCTCAAATGCACACCTTCTGGAGCATTTCAAAATTCCTGGAGAAAAACAAAAATCATGCTGGAGGCTCCAGAACGACTTGCCGATGCGATTTTCGGATTAAGCGGGTTCTAATTTGTGGGAAAATATTTCTTGTGTGATTTAAAATTATTTTTCGTTTTTTTTTTTTAATTCTTTGTTTTTAATTAAAATTTTGTAATTTTCAAACTGCAAAAATTCTCAAAAAATCGAGAAGTCAACTGGGGCAGCTAAAATTTTGGTTTTGGGGGGTTTTCGACATGCTCTTTCCAAAAATCTAACTCCCGTTAAAATCCGAGCCGGACACCTCAAGTAGTTCCCCTGTAACAGTGGCGTAGCCAGGATTTTGGCAAGGGGGGGCAAAACGAGTGCAGGTAGTCAACATTTTTTTTAATTAGTGGGAAACCAGAAATTGCAAACGATTTATTTACCTATTTATTTATTTTATAAACAAACTACGATACGTCGAAACAAACAATAAAAGGCCATGGGGGGCAATTGCCTCCTTTGCCCCCCCTTGGCTACGCCACTGCCCTGTAATGTAAATTTTTTGTAATTTTAAACATATACTCAACAACTTTGACCGATTTCTACAGCATTTTGACAATTTTGCGTAATTTTAAGCAATTCTGAACAAATTTTGCACGAACTCCTAGAATTCTTTCTCATTTCTCGTAGTATGCTGGGGGCATTTTTTGCATCTTCTTTCTCCCATGTGCGGTTCTGTTGAATGTTGTTTTCATTTGAATCTGATATTTTGTTGAGACGTTTCTCTGGTATTTTGTGGAGATTCGTTGTCTTTCCAAATATAATTTTTTTTTTCATTTTCAACGACTTGTTCATTCGTTATGGCCTCGCTTACCACGAAATGCTTCTTCCAGGCCTTCGATCTAGTTTGAATTGCGATCGGTCTCTGGGTATTTTCGTGCATTCTCAATGGTACAACTCATCTCGGGTTAATTGCCCTTATTTTTATTTCTGCAGGTGAAATTTTTCGCTTTTGTGAAATACAACGATAAATTATTTTTAGCTTTTAACAATCTCGTTGTGTGCTTTTTTTATACGCATTACTACCGACTTTGGCTTCGGAATCGTTTGATTAATAACATCGCTATATTGTGTATTTTCTCCAGAGGCACGCCATATATCACGCGGTTGAAAAATCGCGTAATGAATGAGATCCTATCGTAATATTTACGTGTGTGTCGATGACTCATAAGTATGTGTGGAGCGCACGTCTGGTGTCGTCCTACTGGGTTCATTTGTTTTAGAATTCACGTATATAAATATCGCCGTAGCTCGGAACACGTTTAGATGTGTTTTTTTCGGCCATATTAATTAATCGGATACCTACGTGTTTTGTTTAATGTATAGATATTGCAACTTGTTCGTATAAAGCTCGTATTGTTCGTGTCGCGCGCCCACTTTAATTAGCCGGATTATCGATATTCGGATGTTGGCGTCGAACGTTGTATGTAATTAATTCATTATGGATCCATTCATCTCGGTGTATGGAAAAAAGACGCATAATTCGGTACGGTTCTTTTGTCGAGGAGATGCAATTCGTGTATGTGAAAAAACCGTGCAAAGCCATCGGCGGTAATTAGCGTTGAAATTTTTCTCGTATAAAAACAAAACGATTCATTAGCGTACATGATAAGGGGTACGTAAAAAGGAGTAAAACATCGGTGCGAAAATAGTAAAATAAAAATCTACGACCTATACGCGAGTACGCCCCGTTATATAAACTGTTGACAAGTATAGATTACTTTACGCTTCGGTATCGCGGAGCTTTTGTTTTGGAAACCTCTCGACGAACGGACTCGTAAATTCGGGATAAATTGGAATTTTAAATAGGTCTTTAATCAAAAGGCCAAAAGTACCTCCCATGGATCACGCGATACTCCCATAAACAGTAGAGCTTCGTGATTAAGCTTTCATTGTAGCAACTGACAACGATATCGTGTTTATCTTAATAAGTCGCGAATATCGCGAGCTACACGTGCTACGCGCCCGCCTAAAATGGTCGGAAGTGGAGAATTTTTCATTTATGGTGAAATTTTTAACGCGAAACGGAACCGCCGAATTAAGGGGCTTTCGTAACTCGAGGGTTTATGCGGGGAAAAAATACCTACACCGGATTAATGGATCAATAGCGTGGAAAATTTGTTTGAATTTAACACGAAATCGGAATTTCTGCGCTATTTATTTAAAACAAACGTTATTGCCGATTTGACGGGATACCTTTCAGGAAAGCGCTTGTTAATTTAATTGCTCTTTAGATATTTATACACGTTGGAGTTATTACCCGTAGAATGGGTCGTTGGGAGGGCGTGACAACGCGAACCGTTCGAAACCTATAGGCGTATTTTATTGTAAATTTTTTTTCATCTTAATTTTTCGCATTTTTAAGTTTCGTGTTATTTTGTATTTGCGCAGGTGTTTTTCGCGATGAATTATTCACAAGTATCGAAAGTATGGGGCGACCGGGGCAACTACCTTCGATGCCAGCAGGTAAGCCATGTATTTTATGTATATTATAATTCGAACATGTTGAGCTGGGTCAATACTGTGGAAATTTGGTTAGAATTTTGACCTTGTGTGCTTATGAATTGTGAAGGAAATTTCAAAGGGTATTGAGAAGAAATGTGAATGACAATTAAACCAAGATACACCATCGACGAGGTAGTTTTTGGAAGAGGAATGTAATTTTCATTCAAATTGCATCGAAACTCCCATTTTGGCCCAAAACGCTTCGTTACTGGATGTTTAAACGAATCGAAATTACTGAATATTCCAAAATTCAAGTCTACATTTGCGCTTTTGACGTCGAATATTGAAATCGAATCGTCGAAATCAATTCATCTTGAGGGAAATGTGGTAATCGATGTATTGAAATTGAAGTCCCAAAATCGAAACATGAGTATTGACTATCGAAATCGATATAAATCAAAATCGCATCATTGAAATCGATTTATCTTGAACAATATACTCGAAATAAAAACATTAACATTGGATGGCTAAATTGATATATCGATGTGCGAAGTCGAATCATCGAAAACTATTCATCTTGACCAATGTATGAAAATCGAATTATTAAAATCGTGCTATCAAAATCAAAACATCGATATCGAAACATCAACATCGAATTCTGAAATCGATACATCGAAATATGAACGTCGAAGCGTTGAAATCGATTTATACTGACTGAAGTGTGGCAATTGAAATAATGCTATCGAGGTCTCAGAATCGATGCATCGGCATTAAAATCAACATCGAATGTCGCAATCGATGTATCGAAATATTATAATCGAATCATCGAAATCGATTTGTATTTATTGAATTATGGCAATAGAAATGATCAAATCGAGGGCTCAAAATCGATGCATCGACATTGAAATCAATATCGAATGTCGCAATCGATATATCGAAATGCTATAATTGAATCATCGAAATCGATTTGTATTGACTGAATTATGTCAATTGAAATGATAAAATCGAGGGCTCAGAATCGATACATCGACATCGAAACATCAACATCGAATGTCGCAATCGATATATCGAAATGTTATGATCGAATCATCGAAATCGATTTGTATTGACTGAATTATGGCAATAGAAATGATAAAATCGAGGGCTCAGAATCGATACATCGACATCGAAACATCAACATCGAATGACGCAATCGATATATCGAAATGTTATAATTGAATCATCGAAATCGATTTGTATTGTCTGAATTATGGCAATCAAAATGATACAATCGAGGTCTCAGAATCGATACATCGACATCGAAACATCAACATCGAATGTCGCAATCGATATATCGAAATGTTATGATCGAATCATCGAAATCGATTTGTATTGACTGAATTGTGGCAATAGAAATGATAAAATCGAGGGCTCAGAATCGATACATCGACATCGAAACATCAACATCGAATGTCGCAATCGATATATTGAAATGTTATAATTGAATCATCGAAATCGATTTGTATTGTCTGAATTATGGCAATCAAAATGATACAATCGAGGTCTCAGAATCGATGCATCGATATCGAAACATCAAAATCGAATGCCGAAATCGATGTCTCAAAATATCAAAATCGAATCATCGAAATCGATTTACCTTGACTGATGTATGAAAATCGAAACATTTAAATCGAAGTCTCAAAACCGAAACATCGACATCGAATGCCAAAATCGATATATCGAAATATCAAAATCGAATCATTGAAATCGATTTATCTTGACTGAAATATGGCGCTTGAAATACTGAAATCGATATCTTAAAATCGAATTATCAACATCTCAAATGCCAAAATCGATAAATCAAAATCGAAACCTTGGTACCAATATTAATTCGTCGCGATCGAAATATCTTAATTGAAAAATACCAATTAAAATGTTGTAATCGACGTTATGTAATTTACTAAAAATTTTTATAAAAAGATTCACCAAAAATTAATTATTAAAAAAATTTACCCGTCATTTTTACTCAAAATTGAAATTTTGACATAATTAAACATTATTTGTATTTAAACATAAATATCAAAGCATTTTAAAAATTTAACCATCGTGAAAAACCACATCTAAGACCCACATCGTGAGAAAATTCCACTCAACTTTTCGGGGGCGTAAAACGCTCATGTATATTCTCGCTACGTGTCATACGCATCCTCGGAGACGAATAATTTGCATTTGTAAAAGCCCAGCTAAACGAAACGGATAAATATAGCTGAAAAAAAAAGCGTATTTTGTAAACATTATTTGTCTTTTTACTGCCCAAGGTTTAGCTCGGCGGACATGGGCGTGTAAAGTAATAAAACGTCGTTACTTTGTGTACACACAGTTTCCACGACAAAATAAATACTCGTATTAAACGTTCGAACAGGACGGAAAATTTTTTTACAGGGTTGTTGTCGTTTTTATGGCGGTTTCTCGCTACGAGGTGGCATCGATAATTTAGTCGTGTTTTTTTTTCCGACGTACACACGCCGCATATGTTATGCTGGTCATATTAATGACGTAGTGAACTTGTCGGTTGACTTTGTAGTACGGAGAAAGGTCCGCGAACTGTTCGTCCCCCGCTAAGTATCAGTGTGAAATTGTTGTATCGATTTTAATGCAGTCAATTTGTCACGAAACTCGAAGGTATTTCTACGCATCGTAATGAAATTATCTTTCGAGTTATATATTTTATTATAGGAGAGTAAAATCGCTTATACGACTTACGCGCGCATTAAACCGCCTTTCTATTTCGTTTAATATACGATCAAAGATGAAAAAAAAACAAAGCCAAGAACCGGACACGAGATAGACGATTAATTACCAATCGATAAGAACGTATCGACGAGTAGAACTCGAATATGTAATTAAAATATTTACTCTAACGGAAAATCAACAGGCTCGATATCTGGACGCATTAAAAGTAACAGTAAAAGAAATTTAACCAATTTACCAGCCGCGTGGTTCTAACCGCGTAAATCGCCCGTGAAAAAGCGTCTTTTCCGTAAAGGAAACATATATCGGGTAGGCAAACCGCAACACCGGCTTGTTTCAAAGGTCATAAGACACGTATGGACGCCATTTGGCCGTACCTCTGGTTAATGATACTGCTAACGCGGAATAAATGCTTGATTAAGCCGCATATATTTTCCATTACATCAGCGCGAATAAAGCTCCGAGGATATGAGGCCTTTTGTCAGGTGGTTTTCGATGCTTCGTTTTGTATTTTTGATCTGTTATGGCGAAATGTTCCCGAATCGTGATGATGACGAAGCGAGGGTAGTTATTCGCCGAGTTTTTCGTGGTGTAAGATGGTTTCATGGGGCGATGGAGGATTCAATGTGAGGTGTTTTTGACGATTTTTTATAATGATTTTTTCAGATGTACGTGATTATCGTGTTTTTTAAGCGAAGATTCTGTGATCTGGGGAGACGTCAAGGGGGTAGTTCTAAAGGAAGAAGTCGAATAAGAGAAAGATTTGGATGAAAAGACCAGCGGAAATGTGGCAAGGTTTATTTATCCAGGTAATTCTGAAAAATTATATTTCCAAAATTCCATTTCGATGTTTCGTTATCGATATTTTAGTTCGAGGTTTAAATCGCAATGTTTCGATTTCGATTTTTCTGAAACATCGAAATATAAATATTTCATCGATATATCGAATTTCTAATCGATAAAACGAAATTGATGAATCAAAATATCGGTTTCGATGTACTGATAATTATAATTGAAATATCGATTTGAAACATCAATGCAGAAACGTCGAAGTCAAAATATCAATATCGAAATATCGAATTAGAAATATCGAATTCAAATTATCAATGTAATGCAATTGAAATCGAAACATCGATAACTGTAATTGAAGTATCGAATTGAAACATCGATGTCGAAATATTAAATTGAAAGTTTCAAAATCAAAATATCGAGTATAAAATATCGATAATTACAATTGAAATATTGAATTGGAACATCGATACAGAAACATCGAAGTCGAAATATCAATATCGAAAAATCGAATTGAAAATATCAAAATCGAATTATCGAATTCATAATATCGAAATGTTGCAATCGAAATATCAATACCAAAACATCGAAATCTAAATATGTCATGTATAAATATCGATATATTCAAACGAAATTGAAACATCAACATCAAAGCTTCAAAATTCTATTCGAAATTTTTGCAATCGATCTATTGGCTCATCTGGATCGAAATCGATATTACTCCTATATCGATAATCTAACAATGAATTTATAATCGACACATTCAAAGCATGTAGGGGAGAGAAAAATTGGAATTTGGCAGATTTCTATTCCCCCCCCCCTTCCTCCCACCGTTGAAGTATTAAAATCGATATTTTTTATCGAAACTCTGAAGTAATAAAATCGATATAAAAATCGAATCCAAATATCAAAATATTGGAATCAGAGGTTCAAAATTCGTTTTTTTGTAAATTGTTCTCCTCTCCCCTTCTTTTATTCGCCTTGAAAAATTGAAACTATAGCATTTAAATCGAAGTATAAATTTACAGTGCCAAGGAAGGGGAGGGGGGTTTAATAATAATTTACCCCTCACCACCTGCAAAATGAGTTATTTTAAAGTGTCGTTTTCAGCAACTTTACAATAAAGTGTGCTGGAAAACCCCTCCAGTTTTATCAAGAAAAATATCCAAAATTCATCTCCCCTCTCTAAAAAAATTCCCACATCACAGCTATGAAAATTGAAATATGAAATACTTATCAATACAAAAACTTTGAAATGAAAGTCAATGTATAGAAATATGGAAGTCTGACAATCGGAATGCTATTTTTGTTCATATCAACACCCCCCCCCCCCATATTTTTCAAAATCAACTACTTGAATAAGCTGCAAGTTTGGTAAAAGTTCATTCTTTTTGAATCCCCCTAATACTCCTACTTCTCTGTTACTCTTCACAAGTTCCAAAACGACCCCAGTGAATCAGGGTGTCTTCGTTGTACTCGATTCTATTGCCTTTTCACCCCAAATATGAAATCCTATATTTCGTAACTTGATTCCAGTCGCCTTCATGACTATCGTCGCCATTCAACCAATATCTCTGTATCAAATATAACTATTAATCCCACGAGTTTACCCTTTTCCAATTCCAATGCAAAAGTATTTCAGTTTTATTTGCCTTTTGGATGTCTTATATTTCATACCATGCTTACCCATTCTGATAATATGGTTTATCGCTTATATCCCTCTTACCGCTGCGGTCTCCCAATGGTATAGATAGTTAGATACCTGTTTAACATTACGTGTTGGTTTTCGAATCTATAGCAACCGATTCAACTCAGCCTCTTTGCTTCTCTTGATCTTATTTTCAATATGTCTTCATATATCAACAAGTTATTCCGGCTTGTTCGCATTCTAAATCTTTGTCACTTGGTCTAGCGCGCCTGGCGAGACCCCCGGTGCGAAAGCCTGTCTAGCCACACGCGCACCTGTACGGTTCTCGATAATAAACGAGTAAGAATTAAGAAATTTGTGTAGATTTGTGGGGGAAAAACAAAATTATGAGGATTAAGAATTTACACACAAAATTAGTTAAATGTGGTTACAGTCTTGTAGGATTAATACATATATTTTTGGGAAAGATATACGTGTTTTTAAGTATTTGGAATTTTTTTTTTTATTTCGACAGTAGGGAAGATGGAATTTGGAGAAAAATTCGAGAAGTTTTTTCGCTGACAAGCATCTTCAAAAATGTTATGAAAAGTTCGCAAACTGGAATTTTTTACGTTTGAGAGTTGATAAAGCGTAAGCCGAAATTTCACGTAAGATTTAGAAAATTTACCATGAAAGTTCGTATACGTCGACAATAAACGAACTTGACGATGTGAAGGGTTTCGTACACCATCGAGCGAGGAAAAAGGATAAAAATTGTGAATTTTTCATCCCCTACGGAAGTTGTTCTGCGATGAATGAAGAATGGAATTCGAACAAGCAGTTCCTTTCAAGTGAAATGTTGTCGATAATTGATGACTTATTTATGGAATTATTCGTTGATAACAATACCGTTTGATAAAATTTGACAATGGCCCTATGCACGATGCAGTCCACCTGACGGATCTGCGCATGCGCACCGAGGCGTCGTGCCAGTCAACGAGTCGACTTGCCGCCAGTCGCGTGTCTATCTATGGTGCGTATTGGTGGTTTTATCTGCGGTGGTTCTTTTTTTTTTCGAGTTACGTCGAATATTACGAAATATTTTTAGTGGTTGATGATTCCGAAAATATTGAGTGATTTTCTCGATGTGTTAATTTTCGATAATTTTTTCGCGTGATTGTTGGCAAATTTCGGAGAAGAAATTTTTCAGTGTTGGTGATTATTGTACATGTACAAATTCGCATTTATCAAGTTGTGTGGTTCGAATTTTTTCCTAACAGTGTGAAATATCTAGGATGGTTTTGTTTTTGTACTTGTGATAGTGCGTTGAATTTTCCAAGGTGTGAAAACTGCGTTAAATTGGCTGGATTTTATCTCGGTGAGTGTCACTTAATGTTGAAAAATTCACTAGCATTTTCGTAGCGTAAACGACAAATTTTAATTACCGGCGAAATTTCGCAAATTTCCTCGTCGCTAATTGCATTAAAATTACCGTTGTTCACTCGATGCTTAAGAACAAACAACAAAATTAAAATAAAAAATTCCTATAAAAATGTATAAATTAACTTAAGAAAATAATTCGCGTCAAAAGAACGGAACAGAAGTGGAAAGGAGGAGGAAAACTGTTAAACAGAACCGAAATTAGATATAAAAGGTAGTTTTTTCTCGGAATATTTCGCCAAGCGGCAAAGGAAAGCCCTAGTAGCGTATTTCATTTCGCGGTTAATTTACATAATTGTAAAAATTTATTAAAATTGGCGTATTTTTACGTCGTCGTTTTTGCGGCAAAATTTCTAACGTGGTTTTTACATCGTGTTGTCGATGCGAAAGAAATGAGTTTTTCGAAACGAAAAGTACCGAAATTATTTTCCGGCGAAGATTTTACATAAACGAGTTTTTTTCAATTTGTCGCTATAATTAGAAAAATACAGAACGAATTACGCGATCGAAACGATCAACGGCGTGAGTTACGAAATAGGTAATTTCTGCAAAGGTCGATTATGTTTACAAAATTGTTTGTTTTTTTAAACGATCGACGATAAATCGAAATTAAAGGCGGCGAAAGGAATTGTATATTTTTTAACGAGATTTTATTAGCTTTTATTGTTTACCTTTTTTGTATTTTCGTGTATGTTTTTTTATAACGTAGTATCGAAGTTATCGATAGGCAAGAATTACAAGTGCTTGTTTTAGTTGTTTTTCCCCTTTTTTCTCGAGCATGTATACGAGAAATTTCCGGATATTTTTGAAACGTTATTGTCCTTTTTGTGTTTACAGTGAATAAGTTCTAAGGCGATGCCCGAATTTTTGTTTTTTCTTCTCTTCGAACGAATTATTCGCTGGGGTTTTTGTTTGTTGTGTAAAATTTCGTGATTTTTTTCGTTTTCTTCATTTGCGAGTTTCTATTATTAGAAAGCCATTTTTATCGCGGTGGAAAGTACTCTAATTTGAAATCATATAAATGAAGTAACTTTAAATTAACGTAAAGTTGCGTTATTTTAATTGAGGAAAAAATTTACGAATTTGTGCGCAAAAAAAAATCCACAAATAGAATGAATTTGGAATTATGTTTTAAAAAAAATGCCAAGCACGTAAATTCGAGCTTTCAACCCTCCTTTCAGACCAATACAAAACATTATTCATATGCATTGTCAAAATTGCACCCTTTCTTTGGAGGTATTTGACAGAATAATTGAATTATTAGGTCACCGTGATGTCAGTTATTGAATATAATGAAGGTGGAGGGGGTGATGGGGCACATGTATGTGTGGAATTTTTAATACCTCGTTAGGGCGATGAATATTTCAAGTGAATGTTTCAATATTTGGTGTTAGGAATTAATCTATGTCGTAATTGTGCTGAAAATTAGTGTTTTTGTCTGCGACGCGGTGCTCGATAAATCTTGCAGGATGTTGTATGAGAAATGGGCTCTGAGTAGTGGTCCTGAGAATCGAGAAGTTTCGAAAAATCGTGTAATTAGGTCATCGATCAAAAGATGTAAATATGTAGTAGTAAAAATACCAAAATTAATTGTTTTTTTTTGTAATCAAATATTCTTGCTTTCAATTGACATTTTTTTTTTGTTTCTTAGCCACACAAAACTGAATTTATTAAAAAAAATTAGACGACAATGACTGTGAAGTTAAAAATCAAAAATTGTTTAAACTGTATTTTCGATTTTAAAAAATATGAGGACAGAGGGGGTGATTTATCATCAAACGTAACGATTGAGTTCACAAATATAGTGAAAACGTGATAATTGCTTTGAAATGAGAATGACTTTCCTTCTCAAGTGTGAAAAAATGTTAAATATGAAAATTTTTACCGTCGATCAATCGATGAATCGAAAGATGAATATCAAAATTGAAATACTTGGAACATCGATATCGAAATATTGATATCGAAATTGAAAAATCGATATTAAAATACTGAAATTAAGATTATAATAAGAAAATCGATAGTTTTAGCGCCAGAATATCGAAACGGTGAAGTTGAAATATCAATATCGAAATAAGTAAACATCGAAATCGCAATATCGAAATCGAAGCAAAATTGAAAAATCGAAATCAAAATATCGAAATTGAATATCAAAACCGAATTATCAAAATTGAGATATCGATGCCAAAATATCGAAATTGAAACATCGATATCGGAACATCGAAACTGGAAAATCGATGTTGAAATATCAAAGGCAAAATCGAAATAGTGAAATCGAAATCGATGCATTTAAATCGATTTTTCAAAATATCTACATCAAAATATCGAAATCGGGATGGAAATGTCAAAATTAAATTGAGACATTAAAATAACAAAATCGAATTATTGAAGTATCGAAAAATCGGAATCCAAGTAGCATTTGCATCTCCCCCCTCCATTCGTTTTTTTAGTCTTCTCACTATTCAATTAGATATTATCTTTTCGGAAAATAATTTACTACATATTTATCACGATTAAATCCTTGGAGACGCAAGGGGAGGGGAGGGGGCAAATTCTCAAAAAATATTATACTTTAATTTATAAGATGAGTTTGCTGAAGTCAGTTTGCATTTCTTCTCTGCCCTCTCCACTTCATGAAATTTTCTCAACATCAACGTAAATTCGAAACGAAAAGTAGTGAAAATAAATGAATAAGTAAATAAGCACATACACTTATGAATAAGTGAAATATACCATTTTAAAGGAACGAGAACATCATACGTTGTATGGTTGGTTAATTTATCAAACGACAGAAATACGTTCGGTTCCCCTCGAGACCATTTGGCATCTTGTGTAAGCGTCTATGGAAGTTTGGTCGACGTAATCTTCGAACGACGAATTACCGGGTATTTATATCCACGTGTAAATTATATCGTCGCATTCCTTTATCGCGAGCCGATAAACGTTTGATTGAAAGTGGTCAACGTCGGATAAGTAGATTGTACTCGAGGCTCGGCGAGATGAAAGGTTCTCGGGAGTTGATTGATTTATTTTTGATGATTTATACGAAAATTATGAAAATACTCGCGATCTGGATTGTCGAGTTTGTAAGGAGATACCGTTTGGTGTGTTATTCAAATTATAAGAGGAGGGGTGAGTAGACTGGTTCACTTATCTTTAGGATACCCATTTCTCTTGTTTTATTATGATTTTTAATTCGAGATAAAAAATTGATAAAATTAGATCACTCGAAGGTCAACGTAGGTCACGTGTCCGGCTCCTACACGTGTCACGTGCTCGTGTGCAAAACGGTGGAAAAATTGAAACAAATGATATTTTATATTTCATTTATAAGGCCCTGAAAAAAAAAGGTAAGAATGTATAATTTTCATCGAGTACCCAAGAGAATGAGAATTGTTGAAACCACTGTATTCGTTGATGAGAAAAGGCAATAAAAAAAATCCCTTAACCCTTTTCCCCCTCGCGTTCCCTGCTCGGTGTTCATTTCACGGACCATATACACGTAAAAGAAAAGAAAATCTTGTTTATACGTAATTTCCAGCGAAATTATATTCCACTGGTATAAATACCCAGCTGCGAAATTGGTTTGTAGAACTTATCAAAAGCTTATCACAAGTTGCAAAAAGCAACGTTTCATGTAGTTGCGTATAGATATAGACGTAATTCGTTGATACTTTAAAGCTTTCGCGCCATCGGTGATATTTTCGTTGGTACTTGAGAAAAGAACCAAGAGGTTAGTCGAGTCGACGTGTACGCTTTTGGCTTCATTATTCCACGAAAATAGTAAAATTACCTAGTGTCTATGGTGCCTCGAACAATGGGCGGAAATAAAGGGATGAGTTTCAATCAGATATAAGGCTTTGTTTTCGTTAGTTGGCCGAGATTTACTGCGTTAATTGTAACTTCCATAGGTATGAATGTGCAGAACGTACCTTTCGCTGTTTTCAACAGGAATGAGGGATGAGGGATGAGGATATTTCCACCGTTGTGTATTAAACGAAACGTCGTAAATAACCTGTTATCTATTCGAACGATTAAAACTTTTTCAATGGTATTTTTGTAGGTTTTGTGGGATTATGTGATGACACGTCATTGGCTGAATTGCCTATTCGAACGATTCATTTGTAAAAGAACGTAGAGATAAGTACCCTTTGCCCTTTTGCGCATTAAAATTTCCATCTTTTTCGAAAATACTTGTGGAAAAAAATTGATGAATCGAATTACCCAATTTTTCAAAAGCAAAGAAATGAACTTTTCAAGAGAAATTTTTCTTTCAAGTGGTTTCTTATTTGAAAAAATATTACCAAAGCGTAAAAAAAAACGCGAGTTTGAAAAATAAGCTTAAAATTAAGTTTTACATTGCTTTTAGCATGTACAAGGCAAGGTGTCGAAGTAATAAATATTAGCATATTTTATATATTTCGAATGTAGGCAGCACTGAATAACGTGCGTGCTCTATTTTCGTCTATAATTAAGTAATCTGCGGTCTTAATCTTTATTTTTTTACATCGAGGTTCTTTTTAATACACCGATGTCCTCCTGCGGTGCGCTTTTTTATACTGAAAAAGCTCTCGGATGAGTACTTTCGAATGTAACAAAGAGATGAGGAAAAAATCATCAACTTGAAAAACCATACTTCGAGTCAAACCCCTTGAAAATTTTTTTACATTGAAAGAAGCCACGGTAATTTCTGCTCTGGTAATAAACGAGGATGCTGTGTCCACTGCGAGATGATTTGCAGCGAGTAATGAGAATAACTCGGAGCTAGTTGTATCTAATTTTGAGTGATTTGGAGAAAGTAAAGAGATAAGGATTTTTGCTACGCGGTTTTCGTTAATTAATGTTGCAAGAGATGGACTAGTTTTTCTTTATTCGCGAAGTTTCATCTTGAAATTTGTTAAAGATTTTGATTTTCACGTGAAAACAGAGGAGCGCAAATGTGCGTGTATTTTTTATGAGCTCGAGGTTATTTCCGAATTGCGAAGTGGTTTGTTTTATGAAATGTTTTTAATTATTTATTATTTTTTCGTCATTTTATGAAAAAGTAAGAATTTTTTCTCTGTTGAAGTTTAACATTTTGGTTATTTTTTCAACTTCGTATTTAATCCATTTTGAAAATTATTTTTTTCTGGAATTCGAGGAATTTTGTGAAATTTTTTCCAACTTTTTATTACGTGAATTTGTGAAGTTTCTAATTTTTGTAATTTTTTTGGTCTTTTTTTAATTTTTGCGTCAACTTGATTTTTTTTTGATTTTAAAATCAATTTTTTTATTTTATCAATATTTTTTTATTCGAGCTTTTCGTAGTTTTATTGTGAAAATGATAGTAAGAGAAATAAGAGATGGATTGAAGAGGGGAGGGGAGCATTTGTTCCGCTTTTTAAACACGACTGCTTATTTACATGTCTTTTTTATTTCGCTATCGTAATAAAAGAATGAAAAAAAAAACGTCATTCATAAATCTCATAAAAATTAGAACATCGTTGAAAGATATTTATACATAAATAAAATACACCAGGAAATATTATAATGAAGTACTCTTGATAACACTGAACTGGTTTTCTCAATTCACAAACAAATTCACGTATATAAATATGAAAATACTCTAACTGTATATTAAAAACAACGCGCTGATGGAAAATCTGTGTTATACTCTAAAGCCCTCTTATATTCGTTGAACTTGTGGACAACTTATCAAACGGATATCCGCCTCTGGAATTCCTTTTTGAAAAGATGAAAAAACACTACCCTCGTATACGGTTAAAAATCATCATTCGGGTCAATTTTTTTCCTCGTTCAAGGGGTTGTTTTGAATGGTAGTATTTTCAAGGCCATCGTACTCGAACATTCCTACCGTGATTTTTGTCGGTCTCCAAAAAAAGGTCTATTGAAGGAGTCATTCATCGTGTAGATTTAAATCTCAAGCGAAAAAAATACCATTCGGTAACAATTTGAACCGGGAAACGTGGAGGTGTTCGTGAAAATTTCACATCGTTACGAGGAAATAAGGTAACCTTGTGCTTGGTCAGATACGACCTCGTGTACTTAGGTAAATACGCTCGAAGTATCGTTTCTTATAACGCGTCGCCTGATTTTGAAAAAGCGAATAATTAGAAGAGAAATGCGCAAATCTAGATCGTGCACGCGAGTTTTTTTCTCAACGGGTAATGTAAACTGTTAAGGTTGTTTGAATCTTCGTGTTGTCAAGTACTTACATATGTGGTGAAAGCGTGTGTTAACCTAGTGACATACGTGAAGGACATGTGTGTTGAACTTGAGCAGAGGACTGAAGCGTTATCTTGCTCGGTGTTCTTGAAATGATCTGGTAGGAATTGAATAAAAGTTCGATGTTTGGAAAGACGATGTACCGAAATCGAAACGTAATTATCGGAATATGAAAATATCAAAATTAATGCATAGAATTCAAAGTGTGGTGGTCGAAATATCAAATCGATGTATCGGAAGAAAAATGTGTGTTAATCAGAATATCGAAATCGAAATATTGATATCGAAACATTAAATCGATATATTAAAATTGAAAGGTAATGATTGGAATATCGAAATCGAAATATCGATATCGAAACATTAAATCGATATATCGAAAGCCAAACGTAATAATCAAAACATCGAAATCGAAACATTCAATCGATATATCGAAAGCAAAACGTGATAATCAGAATTTGAAATCGAAATATCGATATCAAAACACCAAATCGATGTATCGAAATCGAAAGGTAATGATTGGAATATCGAAATCGAAATGTCGATATATCGAAACATTCAATCGATATATCGAAAGCAAAACGTGATAATCAGAATTTGAAATCGAAATATCGATATCAAAACACCAAATCGATGTATCGAAATCGAAAGGTAATGATTGGAATATCGAAATCGAAATGTCGATATATCGAAACATTAAATCGATATATCAAAAGCAAAACGTGATAATCAGATTTTAAAATCGCAATATCGATATTGAAACAGTAAATCGATATATCAAAATTGAAAGGTAATGATTGGAATATCAAAATCGAAATATCGATATCAAAACACCAAATCGATGTATCGAAATCGAAAGGTAATGATTGGAATATCGAAATCAAAATATCGATATATCGAAACATTAAATCGATATATCAAAAGCAAAACGTGATAATCAGAATTTGAAATCGTAATATCGATATTGAAACACTAAATCGATATACCGAAATAGAAAGGTAATGATTGGAATATCGAAATCGAAATATCGATATCGAAACATTAAATCGATATATCGAAAGCAAAACGTGATAATCAGAATTTGAAATCGAAATATCGATATTGAAACACTAAATCGATATACCGAAATAGAAAGGTAATGATTGGAATATCGAAATCGAAATATCGATATCGAAACATTAAATCGATATATCGAAACATTAAATCGATATATCAAAAGTAAAACGTGATAATCAGAATTTGAAATCGTAATATCGATATTGAAACACTAAATCGATATACCGAAATAGAAAGGTAATGATTGGAATATCGAAATCGAAATATCGATATTGAAACACTAAATCGATATATCAGAATTGAAAGGTAATGATTGGAATATCAAAATCGAAATATCGATATCGAAACATTAAATCGATATATCAAAAGCAAAACGTGATAATCAGATTTTAAAATCGCAATATCGATATTGAAACAGTAAATCGATATATCAAAATTGAAAGGTAATGATTGGAATATCAAAATCGAAATATCGATATCAAAACACCAAATCGATGTATCGAAATCGAAAGGTAATGATTGGAATATCGAAATCGAAATGTCGATATATCGAAACATTAAATCGATATATCAAAAGCAAAACGTGATAATCAGATTTTAAAATCGCAATATCGATATTGAAACAGTAAATCGATATATCAAAATTGAAAGGTAATGATTGGAATATCAAAATCGAAATATCGATATCAAAACACCAAATCGATGTATCGAAATCGAAAGGTAATGATTGGAATATCGAAATCGAAATGTCGATATATCGAAACATTAAATCGATATATCAAAAGCAAAACGTGATAATCAGATTTTAAAATCGCAATATCGATATTGAAACAGTAAATCGATATATCAAAATTGAAAGGTAATGATTGGAATATCAAAATCGAAATATCGATATCAAAACACCAAATCGATGTATCGAAATCGAAAGGTAATGATTGGAATATCGAAATCAAAATATCGATATATCAAAAGCAAAACGTGATAATCAGAATTTGAAATCGTAATATCGATATTGAAACACTAAATCGATATACCGAAATAGAAAGGTAATGATTGGAATATCGAAATCGAAATATCGATATTGAAACACTAAATCGATATATCAGAATTGAAACGTAATGGTTGGAATATCAAAATCGAAATATCGATATCGAAACATTAAATCGATATATCAAAAGCAAAACGTGATAATCAGATTTTAAAATTGCAATATCGATATTGAAACAGTAAATCGATGTATCAAAATTGAAAGGTAATGATTGGAATATCAAAAGCGAAATATCGATATCGAAACATTAAATCGATATATTGAAAGCCAAACGTAATAATCAGAATTTGAAATCGAAATATCGATATCAAAACACCAAATCGATGTATCGAAATCGAAAGGTAATGATTGGAATATCGAAATCGAAATATCGATGTATTGAAACATTAAATCGATGTATCGAAAGCCAAACATAATAATCAAAACACCGAAATTGAAACATTAAATCGATATATCGAAAGCAAAACGTGATAATCAGAATTTTAAATCGAAATATCGATATCGAAACACCAAATCGATGTATCAAAATCGAAAGGTAATGATTGGAATATCGAAATCGAAATATCGATGTATTGAAAGCGATATGCGATGATCAGAAATCAAAATCGAGATATCGACATCAAAACATTATATCAATATATCGAAGTCCTCGAATCTAAATATTAATATCGAAATCAATCGAACTGAAAATTAATTCCTCCTCATTCGTTCTCCAAGTTTCCAACATTCCTTCGACGATTATCGCTTTAACGACTCGAAACCAATCACCGAGCAGCCCCCGACCCGTCGGCTCGTTCATTCCGAGAAATTTGCGATAATTTGCGGTCAGCCGAGCTAAGGACATCGGGAAGGCATTGTCCTTCGAATGAAATCAACATGTGCTGAGAAATTCTCAATTAATGAGCTGCGGTCGTCGGGCGAAAAAAAAAGGCACCATCGGAGTCATTACGGACGCTGTAATTCTACGCTGTAATTCAATCCAAACGCCCATAATTCACGCAGGGTGCACCTAGTTTGTGCCTAGCGCCGAGTTGAACTTTAAAATAGCCGCCTTCTCTGGAGCTACGCGCTAGTAATGGAATATCCGATAATTATATCGCCTTGTCGGAGCTAGCCACGAAGATGTACAAAAATTACAATATCTTCGACATTAACCACGTTAATTTTGAAAATATATATTCGTTTTACGGTTCAACGAGCTTGGCCATGGTGGAAATATGTCGGTGCAAGTTTGCGTGCTCCTGCGTTTCCATTTCGGTTTTATTAGCCGAATTTATAAACGTATGGAAAGCGAACGCGATGTATTCGTGTATACAACGTTACTACGAGTTCAGCTCCGAGTTTCGATTAATTAAAAACCACGACCATAGCTGAGAAATTTCATCGATGTAAATCGAGCGTGTTCAACGGAATATTCAAATAATGTAAAAAAAGCGTGTGTTTTTAACAGCGCCGCTGCCCTTATCGTGCCGAAAAAAAGCGGTGAAAATTTCGTTAACTCGTCGACAACATGTTTGCGCGCAAAGGATGCTGCTCGCGTGCGATGATTATGAAAAAGATGTAACGTCAAAAGGCTAAAATTTCACTCGACTTGGAAATTTGCTCGGCGTATAGCAATTTACCCGCAAAGTTTATTAAATTCCCCGGGCACAAAACGCTGGCTCAAATATTACGTACGATTAAAGTTAAACCAAACTGGACGCTACGTTTGTTAACGAAGTAAGCGAAAAGTTTTTACCGGTGTGCAACAGGACAGCGTCAGGACCCTCGAATTCATTCGTGTCCGAAAACCAACATGCCAGAGTCACTTTTAAACTAGCAGCTGCGTTTAATACGTATTGTAATTTTTATCTGGAAAGCGTACGCGAATGTTTTATCGATATACGAGTACGAATGAAATCGCATCATCGGAGATATTCACGAGATGAAATTCGAGTTGATAAATATTCAGTATTTTGTGTATTTCTTCGAGCGCTTTTTTGGCGCCGAAAGAAGAAATATCGAGGTTATTAGGTTTTTCGACGAAAAGCTCAAGTATTATAGAAATTTTCGCCGGGAATTAATCTACGAAAAAGTTTAATCGTCGGGTATCCGAAGCACCGTTGTGAGAATTTTCGCCTCGAGATATCCCCGCAAAGCCTGTTGCATCGACGTTTTGTTCGAAAGCCAAACAAATCGCTGAATTGTTTTACGAAATTGTTTGGCGGTGAGTTTGGACAACTTTAAGAATTTCAGCGCGGCCGCATTTTCGGTGAAAATTTTTTCCCGTCGTGGTTGATTAAATTTAACGGCTTGAAGTATCCTGAAGATGGTACGACCTTGAGGAAAATTTTCTACGAAGTAGTTCACCATGTAAGGAAAATTGCCTAGGAGAGGTTACAATAGAAAATTTTCCGCTGACTTTCAAACAACGTATTCGATTTGTAAACCTAACCTTGTGTTTTTTTTACCCCAAGTTTTAATGCGTTGAAATGGAAGTTTGTGCATAACTCGAGAATTTTCATAGATACGGGAAAAGTTATGAAGATCGTCGTTTAATTTTCGATTACTTTCGTTTCAACGGATTTTCTCGTTGATCGAAGTTCTATGAAATGTCCGTGAAATGACATTTCAATTTTTAGTGTGTCTCGATAGAACTAGGGGTCGTATTATTCATAAACGACACTTGAGTATTCCTTGCCCAAGTAACCGATTTCGAGCCAGTTTTTCTGGTATTAAATACTATAACTTAATCTTTTTAAAATGTAAAATCAATACTTCAGGGTCCCAACTTTTGATTTCATTTTTCAAAAATTTAAAATTTCAATTTTTAGTATCTGAAAAACTGGCCCAAAATTCGTTACTTGGCCAGGGAATACTTAAAAATCGTTTATGAATACGACTCTAAGAACTACTTATTTCTAAATATTCTCCTCGAAGTCGTGTCAATCTTGTCGAGTAATTATTTAAACAAAAATTATTCGAAATTGATTTTGGAACATTTTTTGTTTTTTTAAACATCAAAGATATTATGAAAATTTAATTTTTTATCAGCTAAATTCATATGAAAGAATTCTACATTGAATAATAAGATTATCGATGTTTTTGTGGATTTCGATGTATCGACATCGAAATGAAAGAATCGACGTAGTAATATCAAAATTGAAATATTGATACCGAAATAGTATCGATATCGAATTGTTGAGAAATCTACGTCGAAAAATTAATATCGATGAAGTATCGATGTAAAAATGTAGATATCGATATATCGAATTCGAAACATCGACATGAAGAAATCGATGTTGCAATATCAAAATCGCAGAATCGATGTCGAAAAATCAGTATTGAAATATCGATTTACAAATGTATATATCAAAACATCGAAATAAAGAAATCGATGTCGCAATATTCTAATTAAAATATCGATATGGCAGTATCGATTTCAAATTATTGAGAAATCGATATCAAAACATCGAATTGAGGTTGATACATCGAAAAAGCGATATTAAAATATCGATATAAAAATGTAGATATCGATGTATCAATATCGAAAAATCAGTATTGAAATATCGATTTACAAATGTAGATATCGAAACATCGAAATAAAAAAATCGATGTTGCAATATTCAAATTAAAATATCGATATGGCAGTATCGATTTCAAATTATTGAGAAATCGATATCAAAACATCGAATTGAGGTTAATACATCGAAAAAGCGATATTAAAATATCGATATAAAAATGTAGATATCGCTGTATCGATATCGAAATATCGAAATTGATTCACTGAAATTGAAGTTTTACTAAGAAAATATCGATATAATGATGTCAAATGCCGGGCATCGAATTATCTAAATTAAATATCAATATCGCGCGAAGGATCAATAGAAAAGCACCGAAATCGAAATCAAAGCTTGGAAGACGAAACATCGATATCGAAAGACTACAATATTTCTCAATCTGGAAGTTGTAAATAACCGATAAAAAAATGCTAATTATCAAAAATGAAAAAAATTCGGTTACTCGTTAAAACGTAAAAAAAATCTCGCAAAATAACTCGTTCGGGTAATCATCCCATTAATGATTATTTAATTGGAAACGACTTCCTTTTGTGCAGCAGAAAAATACGTGAAAAAATACAAAATCAACGACGAATTAATTATCAACTCCTGCCTTCTTTCTGTTTCGTATTTTATTTGAACTTTTCCAAGTAAAAATAATCTGTTTTTTTTTTTCAAATCGTATTTTTTTTCAATTTTCAACTAAACATCGTTGTTGCTGAAACTCACGTGGGCCGTTTATTATCGTGACAGCGAAGTGAAAAAAATCAATCAAAATTACAAGATTATTACGATTGGCCCTTCTACACGCTTCGTCGACGACGACGAAAAAACAGACGAATTCGCGGATCGTTTTAACAATGAAGAGAGCAAAAACGAAATGAAAAATTCAAACGCTGTAGTGTGCGTTTTATAGCTCGCCATAGAAATTTAATCCGCTAAAAACGAATGTTTTTCGCGTTTAATTACTCGATGTTGTTTTATTTTTAATTAAGCTACTCGCTGCTTGAAAAACACCGGCGAATTTTTGTATTCGGTCAATGCCAAAAAGGAATACAATGTAAAGGAATAAAAAGCTAAAGTAACGTTAACGGCCGGAAAAACGTGTGTGCATATTAGCGATCGTGTTTTTAAACTAATTTTACGACATGGAAAAAACGCCGAAGTGCGATATTCTCGTTGGACGATTTTCATCGCGAGGTGTTTCTTTTTAATTAAATTAGATTTATTTCGGAATCATCTTTCTTTCGCGGAGGTATTTCGCAGAGCTCGTTTGTAATCGACGAATTTAAATTATTTCGGGAGCGTGTACGAAGCTCGAGGGAGGGTGGTTATTTTTTAAAACGACGGGTATTTTAATTAACGTCTTATATATGATAAAATATTGTAAATGACGAAGACGGACTCGCGACCGAGACGGATTTCGAGTATTTTGCAATTTCTATGACATGCTCGGTTTAATTAAAATGTTTCGGGATACTAGCGCCATTCTCGAGTGGTATAAATAACATTGAACTCACGCCATTTTAAGCAGATACAAAATAAATAATTCATTAAGAAAGAGATAGCACGAGGAAGGGTTGGAGTTGCCGAATCAATAAGTCGAAATGACGAACGTATCTACGACGTTTAACGCAGGTTGGCTTTTTTGCTTTCTTGTGTTTCTACGGTTAAATTAATATTTAGAAAAGTTTTCTTTCCGATGTTTGTTTTTCTTCAATTAAGCCTGTTTGCGAACGCTTTATAGTTCGGAACCAGCGATCGCGTCAAATGAAATGGGTGTTTTTGACGTGGGCCCTCATTGAAAAACTGACCTTTTGAGATGCTTTTCGGAGTATCCTCTTTGATATATACTCGAGCGAGTTTTTAATTTAAGAAATATCTAAAATTACTCTTTAACGTATTACCTTGTAAGTTGAATAGAAAAACGTGGCTTTCTGTGCGAGGGATTCGGTATAGGAGTCTTTGTACCGTGTAAAAACGGAAAACCCAAGGCGCGAAATAATTACGAGGAATTTTACAAAAACCTCGATGAAATGGCGTAAACAACGTGTTATAAAGTCTTGAAAATTTAACGCCATTGAAACGCGAAACTCGCGTATGTCGACATATCGAAAATAATTCATCGACTCGGAAAACTTGCAACTTGGAAGCAACTTTAAAAGCAAACATGAGCACAGTGTAGCAGTACATTAAGAATTTATCGTTTACTCGACGATAATTATCGTCTTGGTGGGAATTCCAAAAGCGAAATGAATGATATTTCAACAACGTCATCGACAAAAACCGAAAAATAATTTCTTAATAGATTCCGAATAATCAGCGATTTTGAAAAATGATACGTGCGTTATCGTATTCGATAAACTGTATAACTCAATAAATGATTCGCCGTGTAGTTTTATTGATGTAGTCGAAGCATCATGTGACAGGATATGGGCGATTAAGGTAACTCGATTCGATTCGTTTTGCAATTCGAAGAAATAGCGTGATTTGTCTTTCGTGAATGAATCTACTTGGCGAAGTTTTACATAATGTAGGATTTGTTTAATGGAAAATCAGCCGCGGTGAGGGAGCGGGGTGTTTTCAAAATGATGAGTATTTATAGACTATTGCCAGTTTGAGAGAAATAGGGTAAGAAGATTTATCGTAGGTGGAAAAAGGTGATGAAAATGGGTTGCGTGTTTTACCTATTGAAAAGAGTTGTATGTAGTGACATTTTGAACGAATGTAACTGACGGTTTTTTGAGTAGTGAATGTGCTTTAAGTATCGATTAGCTGGAGTCTTCGAGGTGTATGTTTTTATGCGTAATTAAGGTTAAAAGCGAAGAAAGTATTTACAAGTTTTTAGACGAAGTGGTGAAGGGAAGAGGGTGTTTTATTTAGAAGTAAAATTTCAAGGTTTACGTTTGAGCTATGAAAAATCGAATTTAAACGTCGAGAGTTGCATAAAGTCGAATTTTAATTTGTGAGGTTATTATGGAATCACATTTTGGGCACCATTGCAGCTGGAGTAATTCTATGTGTTGTGTGTATTGCATTAAAGTTTACTTACATGTGTGCAATTTGCAGTTTGGTTACATTTTGAGAATAACTGTCGTCAAAATTATGAAAATCACTCGGTTTATCATGAAAGAGGCTGTTTTAGTTGACTTGAAACACGATTTTCTCACCAGCGTTGCGTTTTACGCGGAAAGCATTTATACTCGTATGATAACGTATGAGAATTTTGGTGAAGAACATTTTTAGTTATTATCAATTTTTTCGTAATCCTGTTATATCTTAAGTTGAGGACAAAATATTGAAAAATCTCGCATATTTGCTTCATGTTATGGCAAATCCGGGAGGTAAAATTCACTTTTCGAGGTTTTCCTCATCAACGTTGCGTCCTACGTGGATAATGTTAATAACTCAATATGTAGGAAATTTCATGAGAAATATTTTTAGTTATTATCAATTTTTTCGTAATCCTGTTATATTTTAAGTTGGGGACAAAATATTGAAAAATCTCCCACATTTGCTTCAATGTTATGGCAAATCCGGGAGGTAAAATTCACTTTTCGAGGTTTTCCTCATCAACGTTGCGTCCTACGTGGATAATGTTAATAACTCAATATGTAGGAAATTTCATGAGAAACATTTTTAGTTATTATCAATTTTTTCGTAAATCGATCATATCTTGAGTTGGAGACAAAACATTGAAAAATCTCCCACATGGCTTGGCAAATTGGCAAATATGGGAGATGAAATTTACTTTTCGAGGTTTTTCTCATCAACGTTGCATACTACGTGGATAACGTTAATAACTCAATTTGTAGACAATTTTATGAGGAATATTTTCAGTTATTATCAATTTTTTTGTATATCCACTTTCACACCCCCTCCTCCACCTTGAAATCTTCATCTGGCATTAAAAAAGACCTCTGTTATAATTCCTCTACTTTATTTTTTAGATTTTCACTTCAACATGTTCCCTCTTGTACAGAAAACGTGCGTCGTTAAATTAGCAGAGGGTTGCAGTTTCGTTCTCCCACTCCCCCCCCCCACTGTTATGTGTATAATTGTATAATCGTTACGCAGTTATTTGTAGAACTCTCTTTATACAAAAAAGTAATATAATGAATCAACGGAGTACAGGGGAGGGGTGTTTCCTTGCCTGATAAATAATAAAAAAACAATAGGAATAAAGAACACCATACTCAAATCACATACACAAAATGATCATAAAGCAAACGAGCAAAATCGTAATAACAAAAAAGAGAAAAAAGTTTTAAAAAAAGCTTCAAAACACTAAAAACCACTAAATTATGACCGAAACGCCTTCAACTTGACAACCTCGCGCGAAATAAGAAAACCGAATAAACCTCTTGAAAAATCAAGATAAACCCGACACTAACCCCACTTGGAAAACAAAAGATAAAAAAAAAGAGCTACAAAACCCAAACGGAGAAAAATCTAAATGGAGCAAAAAATTGTAAAATTCCCATTAAAAAGCTCCGCAAAAAGACGACTCGAGTCAATGAGATAAAAATCTACTCCGAAAATATACCTAATTGTCGCCAGTTCGTCGTACCGGCGTCTTTCGCGAGGCAACGAAATTCTACCGCAATCGCGAACATTTCTAAAGCGTTAAATATTTCTTTATTCGCGCCCTAATCCGCGACTTTGCGAGGATTACGTGTCGGTACGCCCGAAGATACATTGTGTACAAAACCGTATTCGAGATGGATTAAATCAGCATCGCGTCGAATTTCGTGTTTGGGCGTAGAATCGAAAACGAGGGGAGTAAAATTGAATTTTTCCTAGTATTCGGCAAATCACGAGCTTACTCTTCGCGTTTGGAAATTCTACCTCAACCGAGTTGGGTTTCGCGAACACGAAATTTTTCCAATTCGCCATCAAAGGTGTAATTAATTCGTGTACGTATGAAATATTACGCCAACTTAATTAAATAATTAATCAAGGCGAAAACCAACGCAGACGTGTAATTTACATCGAGTTTACGATATTTGTTAACTGGAAATGACACGTATTAACGAAGAATTGATGTACTTAATCGTTCAGATATAGCGAAATATGCAAATTCACAAGCTCTTCGTTTACAACAAAATACCCGCGAAGCTTGATTTCAGTATTCGCGTATGATCGTCCATCACTGAACTTTAACTACCAAACTTGAACTTTTACGAGATATCTTCCTTGAGTAAAAATACATCTTACAATTAGGAACGAAGTGGTGAAAAATTAACACCATTTTGGATACGAAATCAGTGAACCCGCAAAGGTCGCCCTCGCCTTATTCATCAGACAGCGAAATATTCGAGACTTAGTTAAAGTCGAAAGTAATCGACAGTTCGTATCGAGCTACTGAGAAACATTT
Organism: Maconellicoccus hirsutus; assembly: GCA_003261595.1. Taxonomy (NCBI): domain Eukaryota; kingdom Metazoa; phylum Arthropoda; class Insecta; order Hemiptera; family Pseudococcidae; genus Maconellicoccus; species Maconellicoccus hirsutus. The sequence goes on along the minus strand of QBDW01005815.1, from coordinate 33,744 downwards.
ATAGACGTAAATTGAAATGTCACACGCGATTCCGTCATTTTACGAATTATCGTTTAATACGCTTCGATAGAATGAGTGACGTTGTACGCGTTAAAATTACAAAAACCTCCTCGACGAATGCTCCGCCTCGACGATGACGCGATCTTATCGCGCTCGATGAGAGAACTTTTAATATATCTAGTTGAAAATCGAAAAACTTAATCGTGTTCGTCAAGGTTACAACGGAAATTATCACATCGACGGGGGAAAAGTTTCGAAATATTCTTCTTTTTAGTCATCGATGGCTTAATTTCAAAAATAAGCGTTTTCAGAGAAATTACAACGTTTCTATTCCCCCCCCCCTTAACCCACCACAGCTCTTCTGTACATATCAATTTTAAAAATATAAATTGACGGGTACGTTTTCATTAAGGGGTACATTTTGGATACAGAGGATACTCAAGGTATGGCCTCTTCGATGAGATGAATTGTATTTTGACCCCTCCTCGATTTATACTGTGAAATGTGAAAAAAATCAAGCAAATGGAAAATACGAGTAATTTCCTAGTTCGATTTTTTTAAACAATGGTTGCTTTCTGAACTTTATTCCCTTTTGACGAATTTCTTTTGTTTTGTTCATATTCTTATTTCGGTTCTTTGTCACGTTTACTGTTCTGTCCTTTTTTCTTCCTTTGATCATTTCTTTGTTTCAGTTGTTCACCTTCTTGTTTCTGTTCAGTTTTGTTCCTGTTCCTATTCTTGTTCTTCTGTCGCATTTTTCTTGTCGTCTCTTTTCCTTTGATCAATTTCTTGTTTCAATTGTTCTTCTCGTTTCTATTTTACTTTGTTCCTGTTCTTGTTCTCGTTGTTTGCCATTCTTCCTGTTCATTTTTTCTGGCATCATTTTTAGGTCTTCTTTCTTCCTTTCATCATCTTGTTTAAATTGTTCCCCTTCTTATTTTAATTTGTTTTTGTTTCTATTTTTGGTCATTATTTCTATTGTTCTTTCATCACCTTCCTTCTTCCTTTGATCATTCCCTCGTTCAAGTTGCTCTCTATCTGTACTTCTACCTTATTGTGTTTTTATCATCTATTATTCCTTCATGATTTTTTTCATTTTATTCTTCAGATTATTCCTTTGTTTCATTTGTTCGCATTCTTGTTTGCATTGTTTTTTCTTGAAATCCGTTGTTACGTTGTTGGTTCAATTGTTCTCTTTCTTCGCTTTGTTCGTCTTTTGTTCTGTTGTTCTATTCCTTTATTGTATTATTTTCCTTTGTTAATCCGTTTGTCTTATCAGTGTTTTCATGATTCATTGTTTTTCTTCTTTTGTTCGATTCTCAAGTACAATCCTTGCTGTTAAATTCTTTATTTTCTACCATGACTATTATATTTCTTTTTATTTCTGTTCTCCGCTTGTTTTTCGTTGGTTTCAATTATTTTTCAATTTCTGTTGCGCGAATAAGGTTTTTCTATTATTTTTACTTTCATTTCTGAAATAATTTCTTTTTATTTTATGTACTTTCCCTTTTTCTAGTTCGCTGTTTTGTTCGATTATTAATCCTTTTCTATTTCGTTTTCTCGTTGAAAAACTTTTTACGCAATTTTATCGCTGTTTTATTTCTTCTTTCACTCGGCTTACAGTTTTTAGATGTTAATTTTTTTCCCTTTTATTCAATAAAATCTGATTTCTATACATGTCTAGGTTGGTTTCTTTTTCTTGATTTTTCTTTCAAATATGCGCTCTCGCTGTTGTGTTTTTTCTATAACAATTCCAAGTAGAACAATTTATATATTTTTATACGCCCACATCTTCCATTACGAGTACGTTTGGCGATATTACTTTTCTTTTTTCATAGCAGAAAAAAAGGTTGCTTTGGCCTCCTTTGTATAGGTTAAAATTTCCATACGGTAATATATGGACATAGGAGAGTTAACGTTTTTGTAAAACCAAAAACGAAGAGGCAATTGGCGCTTGTGGACCTTTTAGGTATAGGAAATTTTGTAAAAACAAAGAATCGCCGAGATGAGTGCTGTGCGAGGGGAAGGGACGGCGTTTATTGTAGCGGAAACTACATATGCATAAAAGAACGCTATTTCGTTGAAGCATTTATACCATTAAAGGGGATACGATTATCGATATGTGTTCTGTGGCGAAATTTATTCGAGAAAATTGGGCTAAAGAACGACGATGACCTTTGATGATATAGAACAAAGGTCATATACGGGTTTAATTGCGTTTGTTTTCGAGAGCGAGTTAACGAATCGGGCGAGAAATATAAGTTTTCGGGTATACGCGAATTAAATGTGTAATATTATCGACATTACGTATATGTTTCGACGTACCCGGTGGTGAACTTTCCACGAAAATGAAGAAAACAGTACGAATAATGCTGTAAACGCGAATGTATTCGGTGTTGTCACGCTATTGCGCAATAAAAGTTACCCCCGTCGGAAGGGGTGAGAAATACGAGAAATGCTATTTATGAATCGAAATATCGGCTTGGAACACTTGCAAGAGGGCGAAAATCGGCGTGAAAAATCACGCTTTTTTGGGATTCGTGTCGTTGTTTTGGCCATTTTTATAAAGAGGTTGTTTTGAATATAAAGAGCTCTCGGAGATGGTTTTGCCGTCGTAGTTGGAACAAATTGTTGCGGAATTTTTTCTTTGGAGGGGGCAGGGGGTAGTTGACTCGGAGTTTTAACAAGTTTGTTAAATTAATGAAACGATGGTGGATGTTTGAATTAATAATTGAGCATGTCGAAGTTGGCGATGGCTCTTACGTAGATTGTATTTTTCTCGTTAGTTTTTATTTTTATTCGGACGTAGTTCGGTGGATTAAAGAGATTATAATAAAAAGCAACGTGTTCTAGGAAGCTTCACCTTTGAGGGAGACGTAAAGGCAACAGGTGTTTGGTTTCGGAGGCATTTTGTGCGTGAAGGATGCTGCAAGGTGGGCTTTTTCGTTTGTAATCTCGAATCAAAGTTAGATGTGGAGCTTTTTTGAGAGCGATTGAATATGTAACGTGATGAGTGGGTGTAATGATTGAATCTCGACATATTTATGGCATCTCGAGTAAAATATTTGTTTTAGCGGTGTCGCCCGAGGAACTCGGGTATTTGGTGAACGCTCGACAGCCTCTTTTCGCCAGTCATCGTGATAGATGTTTGCAGTTTTGACATGACACGCGAAATTTGCCGAAAGTAATGTCGTGTGCGAGGCTAATGGAAATTTTAAGGTGTAGATTTGAGAAGAGGCAGTGGATTTTTTGGTGGGTATCGGCGTTGCAGAATTTTTGCATGGTTCAGATAGAGTAAAGTGTTCTAATGGAGGTTCCAGGAGATTGATCGAAACGACAGCATACAACTTCGAGATAGCCTTAGGATTTTAAACGAAGCAGTGGAATCGTAGTTGGTCGTAGTAAGCTCAAGCTGTCCCTGAGGAATACCCGTAGATATTACGAAATATCAACGTACGAGTTATAAATTCAAAATGACGTTTTCACGCCAATCAATCGGTTAATTATTTTACCATCTTTGGATACTTTTCCTTTGGTGGAACCGTCAAACATTGTTGATGAAGCGATTATGTTAAAATTGTAATTACAGATGACAATCTGCCGTTCGATTCAGTCGTGGTTGTATTTATTGCTTAACCTTTAATTGCTACGGTCGTGAGGAAACGTTCGCTTTTGTGTTTGGAGACATATATGTACTATGGAGAATATATAATCGGACACGCCCGATGAATAATTTTATCGTCGGTCGTTTCCCCCTCGTTCGATGGTCTGGGTATGATAGAGGAATTCCGAGGGGATTGATGTTGGAATTAGGATACAAAATTGATGTTTGTTACGAAATGCAGGGTGATAATTGCTTTTGTTTGGTGGGAAAATATTTTGGTATTTTGAAATGTCTGTGAAGAGGGTTTCGAGAAATTTTGGGATCACGATTTCGATGAATGCGTTTATTTTATGATTTTTGGGGAATTTTTGATAATTTGAAAATGAATGTTTTTTACCAAAAATATAACATTTTGAAAATGAATTGAGTGAGTTTTTAGCTGTAAAAAAAAAGGAATTAATTGAATTCTTTGGAAGGTCTTGCATGACACGATAATTCTCTTGGAAGTTATGGAAATTGCCATAACTGGTGAAATTTTGATTTTTGTAGACTTTCGAATTGGCCAATTGGAAAATAGATCGTACTACCGAATTATTTGCACTTTTCCAAATCTTCCGGAATGTATGAAATCAAACTCTAGCTTACTTTTGAACGGTCCTTTGAAAAAATTCACTTCATCAATCACCACCAAATTTAAGTGATCATTTTGGATAATTTAAAAATTTTTGAAATGATTCGAAAACTCTTTTAAAATTGAATGTCACCGTTTCAAATATTTTGAAAAAATTTTTAAATGCCGTTGAAATCGTTACTTGGTAAATGTCTCAGAAAAAGAAAAAATTGGGCCAAATGTAAAAAGGTTCGAAAATTAATTTTTGGTAAGATCATGATTTCCGATATCTCCATTGTTCCCTACTTCAAAAATATTCCATGTTTAAAAAATCGAAAATTTCATTTGGTTCAGAGACTATTCTTAAGGGGAGGGGGTGTCGAAGTGAGATTTTCTGATAATTGTGTATAAAACCCCTTCAAAAAAATAAAAATGTGGTATTGTTGTGATAAAACGTAAAATTTTCATTTTTTTCCATTTCTTAAAGTCTGAACGTGGTTTTTGAAGCAAAAATTCCCTCCTTTGCTCCTCAACCTGAAAAATTTGTCGTTGACACTGATTCATGGTTTAGAGGTTTAAATGACAATAGAACTTGTAAACGAAAAAACAAAAAAATCAATGATAAATCAAATTGAACTATTTATAATGAAGTAAATTATTGAATTTTGAAGATTTTTAAATTGACTAAAATATGAGAAATCTGTTTTCTTCGTTCGTGATGTGAAACTTATAATTTACCCTTCTTGAAGCACTAAAAAAGTAGTCAAAAATAATGCTGAAATCTGAATAAAATCGTTTAAATGTTGCGAAGAAATGACCAAAAATTTGATATAAAATTTTCCCTTTATTCATTCCCCCTTCCCCTCCATCATTAAAGGAAGTATTAGCAAGAAAAACAGTGAACTAGTTAATTGAAAAAAAATTTAAGTTGATGGATATTCACTTTAAATAAATAAATAAATAAATAAATCAATAATATATTTAAAAATATTCATATTGTTAACAAATAAATAAACGTTTGTAAAAAAAATTAATTGAAAAACAATTTTCATTTAAAAAAAAAATGAAATAAAATGAAACGATGGAAATTAAATTACCTTATAAATAATTCTCGTACAAATTAAACCAAATCAAAATTCTAAAAATTGTTTTAACTTAATAAAGTCAAAAAAAAAGAGGAAATATAAAAAAAAGGGAAAATGAAAAAATGGAAAAAAATGCGAACGCATAAAATAAAACGAATAAAAAAATATCACAAAAATGAAGAAAGTACTACTCGAAACTCATAAAATCACGAAACATAAACTCGAACGATTCGAATATTAAAATAAACTCAATCAAATTTGTAAAATTGTCAAAACAGACGCTCGAAAAAAAAGGGCCGATAACACGCGAATAAATCACTTTATAAATTCGTTTTCGCGTGTTCCATCGTTTGATAAATCGATACGAACGTATCTCTTTTTAATATCACCATATTTCCAAATACTTACGCGTATATTAAAATATAAACGAAAAATATACCTTATGAAACGAAGAAGGAAAATTCAATTTTTATAACTTCCAAGGTACCTCGCTACTAGGAACTTTTCCGGGCGACGACGAAGGAGTCGCGATGATATAAAAAACGATAACCTTTGAAGGGAGCAGGATTTTTCGCAGAGGCGAAAGAAAAAGACGATACGCGTCGATGTGTTAATCCGTATGTATAAAACGATAGATAATAAAATTATGTGCGCTATAACGTATTCAACGTTTATTCGTGTTACGAGTTGTGTTAATAAATAGAATGTGTCATCGCGAACGTGTTTTATTTAATTTTACTAACCGTGTGATCGTTATAGGTGGGATAATTTAGACGCCTATTTTATCCATTTCGAGAGAATGCGAGATTTGAATAATAAAAGTGCTGAAACTTTGCTGCAGATTTTGGTTCGTAATCTTTCGTTTATGGTGGTTTGATATTAGCATCTTTGATTTTGGGGTTTCGAATGTGGAAATTTCGAAGCATGTTTTTTTAACGAGTTTGAATCGTCGATTAAATGAATTTTTCATCAATCGATTGTTAATAAGGATAAAAGGAGCTATTTAAAGATAAAAAATTCACACGTGGGTTTTTTTTACCTTTAAGTCACGATGACCAGCCTACCTCGACGATATGCCGGAATATATGGTCGCAGGGGTGGAAATCACTCGAGGTCAAGGTTATCGAAATGCAGGACTTGGGTTGTGCATGAACGAGTTAAATGGACTATAAAGGTTTTGAGAATTTGATGGACGTGTGTCGCATGTCAATTTATGCTCGCGCTATGTGATTAAATTCGGCTTAAAGAGGCGTGCTCGTGTGATTAACTTTTTCAATACGGTTTTGCTTTTTCCATTTCCAAGTGATTTTGTAATATCAAAAGAGTTTTGTAATTATACGCTTGGCTCGTAGTGCTTAGCGTGGTTGATGATCGAACTAGGTGAAATTAATTACGGTACAGTGATGTGTGCAGGTTGACACGTGGGATATGGGATTTTCATGTGGTAAGTCCTTGATAAAGATTTTTTTGTTGTACGAGCTACGTCTTGTTGTCGGAGTTGATTATTTCGATAATTCTTTCCGGTCAGAGTTTGAAGTGAGAAAGGTGCATAATGAAGTTTGGGCACCTTCTTGAGCCTTGGCAGAGGTGGTCAAGGTGAGGAGGGGAGTGCTCTTAAGTTGAAAAGTTGAGAAAATATTTCACCGATGTTTCAAAAAGTGAGGCCGGATCTGTACTTGAGCTTTAGGGGGGGAAATGGAGTCTTGATATGGAATACTTATGTTGGGGCGTTGTTGTGTGGTTAGGGGCGACTTCAGAAAAAAAAATTTGAAACGAAAGTTGCTCTAAAATGAGTGAGAAATATTTTTCTCTCAATAAATTTGTCTGTCTCCTTAAATTTCACCAAATTTTTGCCATATTGTCAGTATTGCAAATAAAATGACTCAATTGGGGTGCTTTTGTGAGACATGGGGCAACTTGGGACAAAAATTTTTGAAACAAAAGTTGTTGCAAAGTAAACGAGGAACATTTTTTGTTGAAAGTATTTTTTCGTATCTGTTCAAATTTCGACAAAATTCTGCTATATTTCCATAAAACTTGTAAAATTCTCTGCAATATGAACTTTTTTAGGGAATTAGATGAAACTTGGGCAGCTGCAAATTCAAATAGGACCTGTTCGTTTGTAATTTTCATACGTGATAGTTTATTTCATCACGATGTATGCCCTTTTTTGGAACGAGTTGGTAGGAAAATTTCCCCTTTCTCCTCCTTTAGACCCCCCTCCCACTATACTAACTTTGATAATTGTGGTTTCGTAATTAAACTGCATTTTTAATAAAGCTTACTTTACTAATTTTTTTGGAAAATGATATTTCGTCCTGATACCCCCGCCCCTACCCCGCTTACGCATTATTTATAAGCCAGGCCCGCCTACGATACACGGATTTGTGGTTTAAAGGTGGATTTTGATAAATTTGGGAAGTGACACGACATATCGTGGAAATATCTGATGGATTATTTCAAAAAAGAAAATTTTTCGAATGGATTATTATCGTGGAATTAATTCGAATTATCGTCGTCTGCGTCGGACTAATCGAACATGGCCTTTTTTTCAGTCCATTGCTTCGGTTCGGCCGAGAAAAAAACGTTATTTTTCTTTACGTCAATTCAAACAAAAGTTCGTTTTCAGGGGTAAAAAAAAAATGGCAAAAATATCTCGAATAATAAAAATTACAGTAATTTTAACAATATCGACTAATCCTAAGACAACATTAAAAAACAGCCCCGAAAATACGAATCAATTTGAAAGGTAAATAAAACCTGTATTTTTTCAAAAGTAAATATTTTTCGAGTTACTTCATGTTTTCTAATTTATTTGAAAATTTAATAATTAAAAGCTTCATAGAAGAGTAATTCCGTGAAATAATATTTCCCTTTTAAACTTTACTAAAACGTGTAAATAAGCTTTTTTTGGCTTTGTGACGTTATCAGAATTGAAAGAAGCGAGGTTTTTCACCTTATTTATGGCGTGAAAGGCGTCAAGGGAGGGTTTCTTGGAGATTCGAAAAGCGAAATTTTCAACCCTTTTGCGAGTGTTTAATTTAGGGGGTATTTTTGGCTGAAGATGTGTCGGTGTATGTGGAAATTTTCGTGTATTTGTCGCCATCAACGAGAGCTGTTTTCCTTGCTAAGGTGGATTTTTCGCGTTGACGAATGCGACAACAAAATAGGTAACCTTTTTATACGTTAAACATTCACGAGGTGCTTTTTAATATTTGAAAAGCCATTTTAACGCCTTTGTACAAATCCGTTTTACATGGCGGTTTACATACGAGGAATTTTTGTTTTTTACGGTGAAATAAAAGGATTGAAAGGATGTGAAATCTGACGTTCGCGGGAGATGAATTTATATCGACGTTGTCTGTTTTTATTTTAAGGATTTTGGTGATTTGTCGGATCGCTTGTCGTGTAGATAATGTGGCGAGTAGGATGAATATGGCGGGGTGAGGTGTCTCTAGTGACGTACACGTGATACTATTATTCGTTTTCGCGTATGTGATTAATTATTGGAATAGAGAAATTTTACTACTCGAGACAGTGTAAATTTGAAGTACGTGAAGATGGTGAATAATGGCAGTAACCTCGTTAAGGATTAATTGCAGCGTTTGAAAATGGGTGTTTTTTCTAAATCAGAAGTTTACGTGATGTCTCGGTGAAATGTTTTATTAACGTGTATGCGGGTGTTTTACATAAACGAAAGCGAAAAATCATGGTGCAAGGTGACTCGATGCCGGAATTTGTAGAAGAGCTCGTGTAAGAAGACGAACAATGAGGTATTTCGGTGAAGATTCGCGGTAATTCGACTGAACTGGTTTTGGAGGTCGGAGTTCTGGTGGCGAAGTTCCTGCGAAGAGTAAATTTTGGGATTTGAGTGCAGCTGAGCAAAGCAGTGTGACGTGTTGGCGGTTTTTCTCGTCGTTATTAATTTTTTCGTGTACCCACTCCCGCCTCTTAAAATCTACTCTCAATTAAAGAGGCCGCCATTTTGTGTGAACCCTCGATAGTATTTTGAAAAAAGTAAATTAATATATTAAATTGCGCAAAGAATTTTTTTAGCTTTCGGGATTGAAAACGTATCTGAACTAGCAAAAAATAGCAGAATTGGGTAAATATAGGTAATTTACTGGTAAATACAGGAATTTCAATGGTGATTTACCGTTAAACAAAAAAAAATTCACATATAATTTATTGGTCAATACAGAAAATTTACAGGTAATTTACTGGTAAATACAGGAATTTCAATGGTGATTTACCGTTAAACAAAAAAAAATTCACATATAATTTATTGGTCAATACAGAAAATTTACAGGTAATTTACTGGTAAATACAGGAATTTCAATGGTGATTTACCGTTAAACAAAAAAAAATTCACATATAATTTATTGGTCAATACAGAAAATTTACAGGTAATTTACTGGTAAATACAGGAATTTCAATGGTGATTTACCGTTAAACAAAAAAAAATTCACATATAATTTATTGGTCAATACAGAAAATTTACAGGTAATTTACTGGTAAATACAGGAATTTCAATGGTGATTTACCGTTAAACAAAAAAAAATTCACATATAATTTATTGGTCAATACAGAAAATTTACAGGTAATTTACTAGTAAATACGGAATTTTTACAAGTAATTTACAGGTAATTTACTGGTAAATACAGAAACTTTACAAGTAATTTACCGGTAAATACGGATAATTTACTGGTAAATTACTGGTAAATACAGGAAATTTACTGGTAATCTACCAGTAAATACAGAAACTTTACAAGTAATTTACCGGTAAATACGGAAAATTTACTCGCTTTGAAATCTCATCGCAACGTTCGACACGAGGATAAGTTGTATGCTTAAAGTAGGGCAAAACTAAAGACGGCGTAAACACCTTTGAGCCAGCTTCACTAATACTCGTGACTTCGCGTGCTAATCGACGTTCTACGTTTGTTTCATTATGTGATCGAACATGAGGCGAATCGGATGTCAAAGTGAATTGGAATTTCTCATTAAAAATGAATGTAACGTTTGAAATAGGTGTTCAAGGGTTGATTACGTTTTTGCCTCGTCACTTCGGAATGAATTTCTTTGCGCAAATGGAGAAAAAAAACGGATTGAAAATTACACCTTTCGATGCGACCGCAAAGGTTACAATTTACGTGTACATACGACTATTATCTACGTACACAAATTTTTCCTCGCGGATAATCTCTCGTTTTGTATTCGATTAAGCACGTTCAACCGAGCAATGTAGTGGAAAACGATGGCAGATTATTTTTACGGCCGATAGGTCGTGTACATTACCAAGGTATACACTCCGAGCTCACCCCGAAATACCACACCAAACGCGACAGCTCGTGGGCCCGGTTTAATTAATCCTTTAAATGAAAATTTCCCAATCCTAGGCCCTTCGATTTTTACGCTCGAGCCAAACCTTTCGTTATAATCGGTTTTCAATTTGAAACCCGAAGCAGCTCGAACAAACGTTATAATTTCAAATAATCCCAAGTACACGTTGATTTTAAAAATTAATGCATATTTTCGCCGCCTCCTCGAATACCACCTGCTTTACGCGGTATAAATGCACAATACGCGAAAAAATTTCCATTTCGTGTTTACTTTGGCGACGATAACGTCGTTGGCGTTTTTTAATATGCAAATGTACGCGTTTCGCGACTATTTGCATTTTTGTTAAACGTTCCGTACGTAGCTGCGATTTAATTTATAAAGGTGTCGATTTTGAAGCTCGTCGCGATGCTTTTTCCCCCGTTTTTTATCCCGTGTACTATTTTCCGTGGAGTTTTCTCATATAAATCGACAAATAGTGTTCAATAGACGACCAAAGGGTAACGCATAATTATCGAATATATCGGCGTATTGTAATTATAAAATTCTAATTAACAAACACAAATTCGCGCATCGAAATTAGCGCAAATGGCGATGTATTAATTAAAATATCGAGATTTGTGTATTTTTTCGTGTTTTTCCCCCTGCACCGCAACCCATTCAATGGTAACTTTCAAATGGTGGTATTTGCTTAGTAGCGACGTTTTTATTTTATTTTTTCCCCGTCTGTGTGAAAAAATAGTAATTAAGTATGGAAAAATTCAACAGTTTTAGCGAACGGTATTATGCAAATTGTGTGCGAATTGTTTGCAAAACATCGTACTCCGAAGCGGACCACAAATCAAGCGCCAGCCGTCACCTCGCTAATAAAATTTACGCGGAATTTTTTAAATAAGCTAAGTACCAAATCGCCATGTTGAACGACGATGCGACGCGAGGGGTACTTGTTTTCGTTGAATCTGGCAAATGTTCGAAACAGAAGGTACTTTTGGGGTTGACTTGTGTCTTGGTTCTTGTACATACGTCTTCGTTCCATAATACATTTCGAGTGGATATATAAAGAGAAGGTTGTTTGGATGTTATGTCGGCTTGTCGGGCAATATCCGCAAACTAGTTATTGATTTTATTATGGAGGGCGCGAAAAAATGGCAGGGGGCACGTTAAGAGGATCAGAATTCAAAACTTGGGTTGTAGATTTTTTTAAATGGAGGGTTTACCCCAGTAATTGTGGTGAATCGACCCTTGACGTGGATTTTTTGGTGCAGTGGCAAAAAACGATAAATATGAAGAAAAAAATGTTTGGAAAACATCTCCCGTTTCCGATCGCTCTTGGGGGAGGTTTGAGTACCATAAATGTGGCTTTAAGGTGAATTTATATTTAGCGAATTTTCAACCGAATGATTTGAGATTTTAGTCACAGGTGAGGGTTGTCTATTTAATTTTTTCAGATTTTTTCCATCATTTCAACCCCCTCAAAACGCGTTTCAAAATTTTCAACCAAGTCCTCCATCTCCCTCAAAAAAGACTTGATAAGAAAAAAGAAATTTTATTTTGTGTTTAAATGTAATATGCAGCTATAAGCCGAAAATCAGAATTTTTGGAGTTCGGGTACATACTGAAACCCCTCTTGAAACTTCTTTTAAGCACCATTTTTACGGCTAAATCGAAATAAATTTTTTTTTTCATTGAAACATTTTTTGACGTGTTTAAGAGAGTAAAAAAAAGAAAAAAAATTCATATGCAGTGCACTAAAAAAAATGTATAGTTTTCGAGTAAAACAATATCGAAAAGTAACCAACGCGCGCCCGTCAAGTTGATACCGGCCGCTGTGTTCTAGCGGGAGATCTATACTCACGCGTCGCAACAGATTTTTTCGGTACGAATGTTCGTTTTTTTGAGCTAATGCGGTTGTGACGCGTTACCGCGCGTCTTCCCTTTTTGCGACGAGCATCGAAATTGAGGTAGAGGGGATGCAGGGGACGTGAAGAGGTTTTCTTGTACATTTTCGAAACAAATTTCACATGGACTCGTTTTAAGAAAAAATTTCCTTGCGCTTTCTTCGCGAATTTTCAAAGCTACTCGTACAACTTTCATCAAACCAATCTCAATAAGTTCGATAGATGTTCATCGAATTCGTCTGCTCTATTTTTTATAAATTTCCTACGCGAATTTTACGACCGCACGGTACCAATTCTTCCATTTTCTTAATTAATAACACAAATGGAAACATTCATCTCTTGGGGATGATTTCACCCGTTTCGGGTCTTTTTACGATACCGAACGCGATATTTTTCCGCATGAAACGGAAACGAAGAAATAAGGTGATTCATTTTGAATGAGATAGCGTACGCCTTCGGTCCCCTTGGCTTTTTATTTTTGAGCTGAATTTTCCAACGGGTATAAAAAGGTGTCTGGGGGGTAGTAAGGGTGTCTTGGTGATTTCGCTGGGCAGTTTTTCGCTTTGGAGTTTGATTCGGTGGAGTGGGAGAATTTCACGCAGCTGGAGAAAATTCCAAGATGGGAAGAAATTTAGAAAAAAATGTTGAAAAAAGGAAAATAAATTTAGTGGAGAAAAATTACTAAAGAATTCTCCAAATGATGTACGAGTTTTACGTGATAAAAAAATTCGGCGGTAAAATATTCGAAAAATAAATAACGGGATTAAAACGTTAAATATTCACAACCGGTTGAAAAATTCGAATTTGTAACTCTATTTGATGTAAATTTATTTATGATCTCGATTTTTCTCAAAAAATATGATAATTAAGAGGACAAATTTTGACATATCGTCTAAGCTGGTATCCTCGCCGTAGCTGGAAGAACTTCGTTATTTTGTTTATTTTACGCTACTCGCGCGTAAATTCGCATTAACGATAATTTGCGTCGGTTGTCTTACAACTCATGCTAATTCGCAGTGTTATGTCTTATGTCGCAGGTGAACCGTGATGCGATACTGGTTATCGAGCTGTGCAGAATTCTGAACATCTCTCACGGTAAGTCAACTAATACGTGATTTAATAGCGAGGGGGGCAGGGTGTAACATCTCGAAGATATATGCGGGCTTAGATAAACTAGCACCTGCTCCTCTGAAAAGAAAAAACCTATTGGAATCAAGGAGGCACTTTTTTCATTCGTGCTCCGGCGAGATACATAAATATAATAGGACAAAGAAGCTGTTACTTTGAAACGAATCTCTGGAGAGTGAAATTTCGTCGACAGCTTCGGTCGACGAAAACTCCGTAAAGTTTCCCCTTATTTGGAAAGGTTTGTAAACTGTTCCTTTTGGATTGTCGTAATAAACGTGTCGACGATTTGCGACGCGAGCAGGAAAAAAGGGGGTTGGACGGGCGTTTATGCATAATATTCCGGTTGAAGCGGATTTCAAAGTAACCGCTATCGCGTAGCCTCTGTATAGGAAACCGAAACGCGTACCAGCGAGTCGATATTAACGTCATTTTGAGTTTAATATGAAGAAAGCGCCAGTATCGGAGGCTGCTTTCGGGATTAAATGTTGTTCGGTTTACTCTAATTTACATTTGCGCGTCTTTAATGAACTCTAATCTCGGAGACGTTGTTAATTAATCTTTATCGACGATGCGTGCCGAACGACGAACGGGTTTCGGGCTTTATTACTTTTGGGTCCGATGCGAGAAAAATGCCGAGCAGGTGGCGAGCACAAATGCGGGTAAGCGGATTGTCTGCGGATGCAGGGGCGATGAGGTTTGCTGATTTTATTCTAAGGTTACGTAATAGTATATGGCATTGCATAAAACAACGTTAGAAGAGTTCGTAGGCAGGTGAGCATGCGGAGAGACGGCCATAGATATCGATTTCGTAGATATTTGGATGATACGAGTAACGTCAAAATACCCTCTTTGCCTCAAGTTCTCACACATTGTAAAATAAAACCTCCATAGCTAAATAACCGAATCACTTCGAAAATAAAACCACCTTGGTTCTCGTGGCCGACGATGAAACCTCGGCACACTTATCATCTCTCCAGAGATTCATACCGGAGTTAGTACCGGAAAGCCCATAAACCTAACGCATTACCAATTAATACCTCGAGTAGCGCTCTGCACCAAAAACCACCATCGTTGTGAAAAATCGGCCGCGTAACTTGGGTAAGAAAACACCGAAATATTATCGAACCCGCATCTCGACGCTTTCGAAAAGCTACGGTACTCCGGAGATTCCCTCAGGCATCGATATTCGGCCGTAGAAAAACCGCAGCGCCGAAATCTCGCTTCGGTATTGAATTACCAATCAAACGTGTAACCGTTTTTTGTCCATAGTTCACTTTTAATAACACGCCGAGACGGTAATTTCACTATCTTGTTTCAACACTATCGTAATTTCATGAGATTCGAATACCCGAAATAACTCGGTACGTTTTGGATGCTTGGCTCTCGGAGGCAGTGTGAACATCTTTTTAGGCGTTCACGTACTAAACGTTGTAATATGAAATTGATTTTATTCTTTTGCATTTTAACTCGCGAAATTATCTTTCAATTTTGTCGGCATATCGTGTTCGACGTAACCAATCCCTCGGTGTTCTTTACTTTTTCACCGTATTTGCATATTTCACAGCGTACTTTTATCTTATTTTCATCCTTATTCAAGGCTCGTTCGGAGTATGTTGGATATACAGATTAATGTGTAACTTGTAGTCTTGAAAATTTCGCAAAAAATGCCTGCCGATCGATTATAATTTTCATTGTTGTCAACAACAACGTTGAGAGTCGTGTTCCGGGCTTTTACCGACCTAGACCCAGTCCCCTTTTGACGTCCGTGAACGTTTTTTGATGCTCACCCATACCTCAACCTTAGATCATAGATAGCGATTCGTCAATACTTTTCAAAAGCTTGGTTCACTGGAAATTCATCCAAATTACGATATATTTGCTTAAAATTGAATACGATTTGCACAAGTAGCTCAAATTAGATGAAAAATTCGCGTGAAAATTTCGTTTAAATTGATTAAAATTGCTTAGAATGGCACAAAATTGTTAAAATGTTGTTAAAATAGTTCAAAATTGTTCAATACTTGCTCAAAGTTGCAGAAAAGTTGAATAAAATGATTACATTATTGAAATATTTGATCAAAATTGCAAAAAAAAAAACGTCAAATTGTTGATAAAGTAAATCGAAATTGGTGAAAATTTGTTTAAAATTGTTCAATATTTGCACAAAATTGTTGAACTGTTGTGAAAATTGATTAAAGTTGATTAATTTTTGCCCAAACAATACAAAAGTTATGTAAAACAATAAAATTAATAATAAATTTGGTCAAATATACAAAAAAATGATAAAATATTGTTATAATTGTTCTGAAACGATGAAAATTTGCCTAAAAATACAAGAAAATTGTCAAAATTTCGTTGAAATTGTTTAAAGTCATTCAATATTTGATCAAATTTGAACCAAAGTTGCGATAAAATTAATCAAAAATTTAGTTAAAAATGCCGAAAACATTGAAATGAGGTTAAAATAATTTAAAATCAGTCATAATTTGTTTAGAAATCGCTTACAATTGCACAAATTTTTCAAAATTTTGTCAAAATTACTCAGTAGTTGCATAAAATTGTATAAAAACTGTTAAAACTTTGTTTAGAAAAATTTAGAATCGATCATAATTCGTTTAAAATTGTAAAAATGATTTTAAAACTGTTCAATATTTGCATAAAATTGCTTTAAAATTATTAAAATAGTTTAAAGTTGATCAAAATTTGTTTAAAATTTCCTAAAATTATCGAAATGTTGTTAAAATTGTTCAATATTTGCACAAAATCGTATAAAAACTGTTAAAACTTTGTTAGAAGAGTTTAGAATCGATCAAAATTCGTTTAAAATTGTAAAAATGATGTTAAAACTGTTTAATATTTGCATAAAATTGTTTTAAAACAATTAAAATAGTTTAGAGTTGATCAAAATTTGTTTAAAATTTCCTAAAATTATCGAAATGTTGTTAAAATTGTTCAATATTTGCACAAAATCGTATAAAAACTGTTAAAACTTTGTTAGAAGAGTTTAGAATCGATCAAAATTCGTTTAAAATTGTAAAAATGATGTTAAAACTGTTTAATATTTGCATAAAATTGCTTTAAAACAATTAAAATAGTTTAGAGTTGATCAAAATTTGTTTAAAATTTCTTAAAATTATCGAAATGTTGTTAAAATTGTTCAATATTTGCACAAAATTGTATAAAAACTGCAATAATATTTTGAAATTTGTCAAAATTTGTTTAAAATTGTTCATAATTGTCAAAATGTTGTTAAAATTATTTAAAATTGTTCAATATTTGCTCGAAATTGCATACAAACTGTTAAAATGTTATCAAAACAGTTTAAAATCTATCAAAATTTGTAATTTTGAACTATTTGAACAGTTCCTAAGTAATTTTGATTCAATATTGAACAACTTTAAGCAATTTTAACAACATTTTTACAATTTTAAACAACTTTTGATCAATTCTACACTGTTTCAACAGTTTTTATGTGATTTTTTGCAAATAATAAACAATTTCAACAACTTTCTGATAATTTTAAGCAATTTTAAACAAATTTTGATCGATCTAAACTATTTTAACAGTGTTGTAACAGTTTTTATGCAATTTCGAGGAAATATTAAACAATTTTACACAATTTTTACGACATTTTGACAATTTTAAACAATTTTTGATCAATTCTACTCCATTTTAACAGTTTTTATGTGACATTGTGCAAATATTGAACAATTTTATCGATTTTTTGATAATTTTTAGCAATTTCAAACAAATTTTGATCGATCTACACTATTTTAACAATGTTTTAACAGTTTTTATGCAACTTCGAGGAAATATTAAACAATTTTATACAATTTTTACGACATTTTGACAATTTTAAACAATTTTTGATCAATTCTACTCCATTTTAACAGTTTTTATGTGACTTTTTGGAAATATTGAACAATTTTATCGATTTTTTGATAATTTTTAGCAATTTCAAACAAATTTTGATCGATTTACACTATTTTAACAATGTTTTAACAGTTTTTATGCAACTTCGAGGAAATATTAAACAATTTTATACAATTTTTACGACATTTTGACAATTTTAAACAATTTTTGATCAATTCTACTCCATTTTAACAGTTTTTATGTGACTTTTTGGAAATATTGAACAATTTTATCGATTTTTTGATAATTTTTAGCAATTTCAAACAAATTTTGGTCGATCTAAACTATTTTAACAATGTTTTAAAGGTTTTTATGCAACTTCTAGAAAATACTGAATAATTTTATTCAATTTTTACAACATTTTGACAATTTTGAGCAATTTTTAACAAATTTTGATAAATTTTAAATTTTTTTGATGGTGTTTATGCGATTTTGTGTAAATATCAAACAATTTCAACAACATTTAGGCAATTTTGAGTAATTTTAAACAAATTTTGATCGATCCTAAACTATTTTAGCAAGATTTTAGCATTTTCTATATTATAAAAAATGCTAAAATGTTCGTGCCTCGTCGACCATATGGTCACCGATATCTAGGCGACCTTTAACGAACGAGAATCGTTCGAAAATCTCGACACACTGCCCTATAAGTACTTAAGATAAATCGCGGTACGCTGGTTTTGAGGAGCGGTAAAAAACACGGTAACATATGGCGACCGTTTAGCTTATAAATTACATTCAAGGTTGACGTTTAGCGCAAAATAAAGCACTAAGCTGTTGCTTCGTATAATTTGAACCTTTACGCCGACGGGGGCTTCGTGGAGCTGTTGTGGTCTTTATTGCAATAATAATACCGCTGGTTTCCGATAATGTTCCAAGACGCCGCGATCACGCCGCGGAAAGCGTAATAAACATTCGTCAGGTAGCATTTCCAAGTTTCAATATTTACCATATTGTTTCGCAATAGGGAGCTCGTTATTAATGTGGCAGTTTTGTATTCGAATTTTCGTGACATTTTTCCATACAACGGTATCCTCGTTTTTTTGAAACGGTTCATTGAAATTGGCATATGTCAACTGGCGTATACGAAATCGCACCTAAGCTCGTCCGCACAAACTTTTCTGCAGCCTTTAACGACGCTACGTAATTTGACGGAAGCTCAGTTCACGATGGTCGGTGATGTTGGAAAAAAAATTACACCTCGTAAAGAAAATGCCAATTACGTTTAAACGTGTTGAAAATTCGACCTTATTTTTCATTTCCTCTTTTTTTTCTCCTTTTCGCAAAACACCCAACGTCGGATTCGTATTTTTGACAAGCTTGTTAAGGCACGAATTTCCAGAATCATTCGCGTATTTCGTTATATCCTTCGCTAAACGGAAATTCCTCTTAATTACGAAGACATTTCCACGAATTGAATCCGCAGGTTACGCGAAATGTCCTAAAAACATTGTACGGGAGGTCGCCGCACCGAATATGATAAACTAAAAGTTAATAATCTTGGACATATAGGAAACCGGTCCTGTGACTGGTTTTTCTCTGATTTTAATGGTAGCATCATGCTAATAGCTTCTCTACGCGTTCTCAAAACTCGAAATAGGTAACCGTTTAATTTCAAAGTCATCGTTTGATATACTAATTAATGAACGGGCTTGAAAACGTGAGAATATCGAGTCCCAGCGATTGTTATTGGGCGGTTTTTCCTTTACCGACAGATTAATTCGGTACATGATCTTTGATTACGTCTACGTGGATTTTGTTCTTGAAATATATAGAAGAGTAGGATTTTCTAGGCGTATATTTAATCCACAGATAAAGAGAATTTCCTGTCTTGGATTTCGAGCGTTTTTATACTCGATTTTTCTTCAAAAGAATTAAGAAACGTGTCCAAAAAGATATCTTTATTTTTAACGTGACAAAGTTATGGGAGATTTTTAGATTTTTTAAGCTCCAATTGTGCCCGATAAGAATTAATTCGAGGTTTTGTATTTATCTACGGATTTGTACGGATTTTGGGTTGAATTAAATCTTGAAATGTTGAGTTGGGTTTTCAAGTAATAGGAGATGCTGATGGTTTCCATTCGGGAGGTAATTTCGAATAATTTCAGTTTACTGGAAGGAGGCAGAGGGAGGTAAACATCTTATATTTTCGTAGATAGCTGGAAATTTTGTCAGTTTTAGTTTTTTATTAATAATTACTCTTACTAATTCAATTTTTAAACATTGTAGTTTTTTTACATATTTTTTTCATTTTACGTCAGAAAGTTTTTGAGGAAATAAATGGAGTGTTAGATCACTCAACAAACATAGTTTATTCATATAAATTAATTCTCCCATTATCCTTCGCTCTCCTCCCCTCCACCTCTGCCAAAAATGCTGATTTAATTAGTTATTCGTCGCTTTCATCTCAGACCAATACTTGATTCAAGATAGCCTATTCTCCTCCTTCCCCTCCCAGCAGTATTTGGAAAATTAGGAATAAAAAGTGTTGAGCGTTTTGAATTCCGACTTTTTCCTCAATTTGGGAAAATAGTTCTTATGGAAGCTCATTTTGAGAATCAATGGTTGGTTGGAGTTGAAAATGGTAATGCATAATTTATTGAATATTTTGTGGGATAAGTTCTTAATTTTTGTATTTTTTGAAATTTTTCTCTTCGGGGGCTCTTTGTTCAGGGTGAATTTTGGGCACCTGAGGTGAAGTTTTGGGGAGCATGATAGGTACAAAAGTTGTTCAGAATTGAGTGAGGTATATATTTTGTTAAATTTTTTTTTGTTTTTTCTCAAATTTTTGAATTTTAAAAAATTTTTAGTTTTTACAGAATAATTTTCAATTTTAAGTTATCTTGTCTTTTATTTTTTTTAAATTTTCTTGATGAAAATAAGGGTTACTTGACCCATTAGGAGGCTATTTCGAATAATTTCAAAATATTCTTTGGTCATGGGGTGACTTTGAACACTTTGATATATCCTACCTATGACTTTATAATTTTTCAAAGAATTCACGAGTCTTATTATTCTCTCATTTGCAAAATTATCGATGAAAATACACTTTTGGAGTAATTTTCAGGCACAATACACCCCCCCCCCATTCTTGCTATAAAAATCACCCTACCCGTTTTGTCTTATATCTCTTTTCAACTTTTTACAACTACTCTGAAGACGGCGAACCAATTTATCACGTAATTTATGACACCGTCGTCTCGTTCCGGTACCGTCCGACTACACCTTGCGCGTCTAGGTGACTTTACTCGCCTAACCCACGTTCGCTGACCGGGTGACACCGGCGTCTCTCGTTTCGAAAAAAAAGAAAACATTAATTACCAACGGAAACGGTATTTTCATTTTGGCAGGGTAGAGAAAAAAAAGAGCGAAAAAAAAACCTAACAACGACCAAAGGAAACGAATCGTGTCGAGCGTTAGGGAAAAATAACGACTGAAATGACGGCATTCTTAAAGCTATAATTACATGACAAAGGTTATAAACACTTCGTAAAATTTACTAGGTATTTTCCCGCGTCATGTAACGGTCCCTTTCCCCTGGCTCGTTTACGTTGCCTAATAGCGCAGCAATTACACGTATCGTGATAATCGCGTATAATTCATTTTTAGGGTAGAAAAAAATTTCAACTTATGCGGACTGTCTCACGGCACAGTGAGAAGAGCCGCGGTGTACCGCAAGTGAACGCGTGGTGGATATCGATTTTACAAGGTATTCCAGGGATCCCGTTCGTGGAGGTTTTTTCGGTGGAAAAATTCTGTGGAAAGTTTTGCTGGATGAAATTGTTCGTATAGGTCGTTCTTAGAAAAAAGAAAAAGAAATCAAGAGTTTGGGGTCATGGGGTAAATTTTAAAGAGGGCAAAAATACCGGCAAAAAACATTAAAATTTGAGAAAAATTGAACCGTTTTTCTCAAGAAGTTATTTTCAACATTTCTCAACTTTTTAAACGTTGAATTTGTCGTTTTAATTTTGATATCCCAAATTCGATGCATAAATTTCGATGTTTCGATATCAATATATCGATTTCGATATTTCGATATCAATGTATTGACCTTGATGTTTCACTACCAAAATATCAGAATTGATATTTTGGTATCGATATATCGATTTCGATGTTTCGATATTGATATATCGATTTCGATGTTTCAATATTGATATATCGACTTTGATGTTTCGATGTCGATATATCGATTTCGATGTTTTGATATTGATATTTGAATTTTTATAGATCCTTCATTGAATTCGATGTTTTGATTTTAATGTATAAATTTCGATTTTTCGATTTCAGTTTCGATATCTATGTTTAAATTTTTGACGCATAAAAATTGATATTCTCGTATTTTGACTTCGATGTTTCGATATTAACATTCAAATTAAAGAAGTTTAAAAATTGGTCAAAATTTGGAGATTGAGGCCGAGGGAGCTTGAAATTTTGAACCTGACTTTGTTTTTCAATTTTGTTTTTATTAAACCCGGAAAAATTAATTTGGCGATTTTTTTTGCTCAGAAAATTGCTCAATAAATTAAAAAAACAATTGCCACATTTTTTTTGACTCCAACAATTTTCTTAGTAAAATTTTCTATAATTTTTTGAGTCGAGTTTTCCGAAAAATGACCGGTTTATTACTTCAAAACTAAAAATCGATAAATCAAATCATTCAGTTGAAAATTTGGGTCTGATATTTTTTGATATCTCTTTCCAAAAATCTTTTCAATTGTAGGTCAACATCTTGGAGCATCCCATTTTCAACACGAGGTCTGGTAGAGCTTTGTTTTTCGCTGAAATACGTGTAAAATCTTTTTAAAGAACCCCCCCCCCCCCTCCTCCTACACTAGCTGATTTTCCTGGTAATTCCCCCAGACTATTTTTTGATTCTAGTTAATTCAACTTATTTTTTAAACAAAGGTGTTATCGAGTTAAAACGTTGCATGGTGTTTGCGGAATGCAAAATGTGTACGCGACGTAATGAAAAGCCGGGCTTCTTATATCGTAATTTTTTAACCTATTAAATTGTCTCATTTCGCGTATAACGTTGACGAGGTTTAGGGTCGGAGGTGCGAAGGGAATAAGGTATAAAAATAAATTAACTTCGTGGAAGAGGAGCAAACTGACGAAAGGAGCGGTACGACGAAATTAAATCGCGACAGAGAAAAATTTTTATTTTTACACTAAACTACACCTGGAAAAGTTGGCTCGTTACGGTAACCGCGCCGCTACACGTCGCGGCGCCTTATCGAGTGAATACAAAAACCAACGAATAGAAAATCTTATAACCAGATACCGAAATACAGATATATAACGTACGGAATACATAATGGATTTTACCGAAACCTTTATGAAGTAAATTAGGAAAGTATGAGTACGTAACGGAGCTCGGAGGTTTGCTACGGTAAAGCAAGATTGTGACTTTAAACTTTTAATCGAATCCCCGGCATAAGCTCATTACGTTGATGGAACGAAAGCTGAAAGTTAACCGAATGCCGGGAAGCGTATAATGAAATCTAGACGTGATAGAGATGGGCGCATATACCGAGGATATATTAAAAAAGTACCAAAAAAAATACCTCGCAGGGGCGACGAAATTTGCATCTTTATATCGTATAATATTTGGTAAAGGATAAAGAAGTAAATAGGCAGCAGGCGCATTATACGAGCTTCTTATTTGCCTAAAGAAGTTTCTTTTATACTTTATTTATATATTAAACGTATATAATACGCGAACAGAAAGATACCTCGTCTTCGTCGTTGGGTTTATTTCGCGTATGTGAAGGGGTGAAATTTACCACCCTATGCCGCAAAATATTACTTAGTTCTTTTCTCATATGTAGCGAGTTGAGTTTGTACCAAATTTATATACGGTTACTTAACTTCGGGCCATGAGAAATTTTCAAATGTTTGGCGCGACGACGAGCACGCCGAAAAGGTGGAAAGTTTTCGAAGCTTCGATAAAAATATAAATAACAATCGCGTCGATACATTTTGCCATTCGGTGCTCCATCCCGATGAGTTGTAACGTGAAGATTTCCAAAGCGATGGAGCCTTTTGATAAGCGGCCGTATTGGATGCGAGTCATATCCATATAAAGGTTATATTGCCGAGCTATTTCCACGCCTTGAAATTAACATAAACGATTTTTTATGTTTATCGTATCTTTTGTACGTCATCGACGAGGTAATAAAAATCGTCATAAGTGGTGGTATCGTAAACGCCGATTTTCATGGGATATGGTTTAGAACTAATTTAGATTCATTTTGCGGCTTTAACAAGGGGATGATCTGATAGAGTTAGCTTTATTATGCAGCTTTGCGGTTTAACGTATATGGCTTTAGGAGTCTTTTAAGAGTGAATTTTTTTTGAGTAATTTTTATTATTTGCATTAGAGCGAACAGATGGTGCAGTGATGATCAAACGATGGTTTTTTGAATTTTCCCATAAAATCTTGAAATTTACTCAGGGACGTATTTCTGCAAGTTCGAGGTCCCCCGGTCTCGAGAAATCCTCTCTAGTGATCCTCAAGATTGAATTTTCATGTTGCAAAGCCTCCGGAAAATCAAGAGCATCTTGAAGAGGCATTATCGTCGATTTTTATAATGAAAAACTCCAAATATTTAATTTTCTGACTTGGGAATAAGTCAGTTTTTCGTGAGTAAAATAGTGAAGAAGGGTGAGAGGAAATTTGAGATATTCATCGAAACATCGAAATGGATATATTGATATTGAAATGTCAAAATCGATACATGGATATCGAAACATCAAAATCGATAGATTGATATCAAAACATCGAATTCGATATATAGATATCCAACCATCAAATTCGATATATCGATATCAAAACATCAAAATCGATAAATCGTTATCGATTCGAAACATTGAAATCGATATATTGATATCAAAACATCAAATTCGATATATCGATATCAAAACTTCAAAATCGATGGATTGATATCAAAACATCGAATTCGATATATCGATATCAAGCATCGAAATCGATATATCATTACCGATTCGAAACATTGAAATCGATATATTGATATCAAAACATCAAATTCGATATATCGATATCAAAACTTCAAAATCGATAGATTGATATCAAAACATCGAATTCGATATATAGATATCCAACCATCAAATTCGATATATCGATATCAAAACATCGAAATCGATATATTGATATCAAAACATCAAATTCGATATATTGATATCGAAATATCGAAATCGATAGATTGGTATCAAAACTTTGAATCCGATACATATATCGATATCAAAACATGAAAATTGATAGATTGATATCAAAACATCGAATTCGATATATCGATATCGAACCATCAAATTCGATATATTATATCAATATCAAAACATCAAAATCGATAGATTGATATCAAAACATCGAAATCGATGTATCATTATCATTATCGATTCGAAACATTGAAATCGATATATTGATATCAAAACATCGAAATCGATATATTGATATCAAAATATCGAAATCGATAGATTGCTATTAAAATTTCGAATCCGATACATATATCGATATCAAAACATCGAAATCGATACATCGTTATCATTATTATTAGTGATATCGAAACTTGAAATGTGGTATGTATATCGATATTTAAACATCAAAATCGATGTATTGATATCAAAACTTTGAATTCGATTTATCAATATCGAAACATCGAAATGGATATATTGGTGATGAAACATCAAAATCGATATATCGTTTTCGAAACATTGAAATCGATGTATTGATATCAAAACATTAAATGTGGTATATCGATATTCAAACATCGAAACGGAATTATGAAAATATCGATATCTATGCATCAAAGCTTAACTATCGACGTCAGAACATCAAAATCGATTTATCGAAATCGAAACATCAAAACTGAAACATAGCATCAAAATATCGAACATATCCCCTGAAATTTCCATCTCACCTGTCAACTGGGAAACTCTTTCAAGGCCAAAAGGAACTCTGAATTGTCAAGTACTCCCTCTCATGCATCGAATCTGCGTGAAAACCCTTTCAAACCCACGTCCACCCACGCACCACAAAGGCATTCGAAAAACGTGCCAAACTCTCGAATCACAATCGCCTCCGTCCCTTTGAAATTATCATCTCGCTCGGCAAAAACGTAATAACCTTAAGTGGTAAGTTTCCAATAATTCATGGCGTATTTGAAATGTGTTAAAGTTTTGAGCTTTCCACCTTGTTGTTTTTTCCCCGTACGAAATACGGAATTGTGGACGAGGAGTTTTTCGACATTTAAAAATTTGCATGTTTTTTTCCACGCGCGTAGCAACGATTACTTACCGTCGTCCGTTTTCCTTTCAAACACGCGAGATATAAATAAGACGGGAATTTTTTTTCCTTGTCTACCTCTTTACGTAAACTTTTCGCCGAGCCTCGTAAACAAAATATTAATACAGCCGCCCGTTAATGGTATTCGAAAACATTGCGAAACGAATACCCTAATAAATATGAAACTTGAGATTAGCATTACCGTGTTTTTTTTTTCTTCTTTGCATGGAAAAAAAAAGAAAAACTTCTTCAATTTCATTTTCGATATTTTATATTTTCCTCAGTGAACTATACAAGTTGAAAGGAGATAGGTAAATTTCCATGATATAGTGTTTTATATACACGCTACACTAAGGTAACTTTCATGACAGGTATTCGCGGATACAGCTATTTTGGTACGTTTTATCAAAAACATAAGCGAGAAAAGCATCCGTGTAACTTTTGCCCGACGACAATTCTCGACCGGAAACATTGTACTTTTCGTCGTATTTCGCCAAAGTTATCTAAAAAGCGCCTTTTGTCTACGAAGCAAAAATTTCCCGACACCTTGTACTCTTATCGCTTATTCTGTCCAAATGTAGCCCGTAGCGATGCAATATCGCTAATGCAACCGTGATCGTCTTTAAATAAACTTCGTCCCAAGGAAATTGTGTATTTCGTTTCGCGAAACCGTTTCGAACACGGTGTTCCGAAAACTGTGTAACTTTCGAAGACACATACAATCATCATGTGTGTCAGATATATTCGCCAGCTATTTCAAGCTCGTTAGGTATCGTGATCGATGATGAGATAATTTTTTCGTAGTCATGGCACGACGATAATCGTGTATCCAAAAATGGCCAAAATCACCTTATGTAAGTTTTTCGCCTCGTAACCCAGATATTTTTTAATTTCGACGGGAATATTTTTTTTAATAAGTTCAAACAAGCTGAGCTACTTATGGCCGCTTTAAAAATTTATTTGATTATTTTTCGCATTTTTTTTCTCCTTTTATGGTTTAAGATGGTTTTATAAAAGATCATTACGTTTAATAACGACGAGCGTATTCGTTCTTATGCGCTAAAAATAAATAAAAAATTACATATTTTCGCGACGACAACGACGGACAGCGAAATGATTTCAGAATATAGGTCATCGCGAAAGGTATCTTTTAAACGAACGCATATTTGCAAGACGTTCGCTAAAATTACCTTTAAAAAATGCATTTCGCTGGTAAATTTATTAAAGCGTTCCGAGAGATGTTTTGGGAAGGGAGAAAACATCGTGTTCGAATTTATCATCATTTTGTGTATATTATGCTTCAGTGTGTCGAGGAAGATAATGATAAAAATCTCCTTGTCACCACTTACGGTATTTATGGTAAATTACCTGTGAATTTCTTGTAATTACCGATAAATTACACGTAAATGTCCTGCATTTACCGGTAAATTACCTGTTAATTTTTCTTATTTACTGGTAAATTTATCTGTTAATTTTCCGTATTTACCAGTAAATTACCTGTAAATTCTGTATTTACCGGTAAATTACCAATAAATTACCCGTAAATTTCCTGTATTTGCCGGTAAATTTATCTGTTAATTTTCCGTATTTACCAGTAAATTTCCTGTAAATTCTGTATTTACCGGTAAATTACCAATAAATTACCCGTAAATTTCCTGTATTTGCCGGTAAAATACCTGTTATTTTTCCGTATTTACTGGTAAATTACCAATAAATTACCCGTTTATTTCCTGTATTTACCGGTAAATTACCAGTTGTTTTTCCATATTTACTGGTAAATTTAACTGTTGATTTTCCATATTTACTAGTAAATACGTGTAAATTCTGTATTTACCGGTAAATTACCAACAAGTTTCATGTGAATTTCCTATATTTACCCGCAAAGTACCTGTAAATTTCCTATATTTACTGTTGAATTACCTCAGAATTTCTAGTATTTACTGGTAAATTACCTGTAAATTTCCGGTATTTACCAATAAAGTACCTATATTTACCCATTTCTGCCATTTTTTGGTAGTTTAGATACGTTTTCAATCACATAACGTAAAAAAATTCTTGGGATCATTTGATAAATAAATAATTTTTTCAAAATTTTTTTTTTTTAAATTGTAATGACACAGATCTTACGGTCTGAGTGGGAGATCTTAAACGTCTGTGCCTTGAAAAATTCGATAATTCGGTAAAACTCGAATAAAGCAAATTGATCACCGGAGAATTCCATTTTACGAGTTTCTCGACGTTATTTGGACGATAATCCGAAACGACGTTGTTGCTACCTAACATAAGACAATATTCCTCGAGTAAAAAGTACTTATGAAAAGCCACCCTAACTCCTCCCTTTAATACCTCTTTCGTAAAATCGAATTTCCCCTCAATTTCTCGGGACATCCTCGCTTATCCGGAAACACTGGTTCGTAATTCGTGCATGGAGGACGAGACAAGCCGAAAGAAATTCAACGCCGACCATCACTCGGGCATTTTAACTCGGAACACATTACAAGTAATGCGACCGTAAAGGAGGAAGCTAATGAGAAATACACTGTGGTGTTGAATCAGCAACGTAATGAGAAAGAAAAGGCAACGATGTGAAATAAAAACAGGCGTTAAAAAGAATAAAAACTTCGCCGCGAATGGAAAAAAAATAACGAAAATAAAACTAAGATATTATAGTAGTATTTTTTTTATCCGTTACTGTCACATTATTCTTTCTTTGTCTTCTCGCACTCCGTTTCCCGTTCGTCTCATGCTTTACTTAGCAGCTTAATACATGTACAACATCTTGTCAGACGGTTTTATCATTGTGGAAAAAAAAAACACTGCAACTAGCGATTCCCTCGATAGTTAGTTTGTTTATTGTCACAGTCTTAAAGTACACTTCCTGAATGTAACATTTTAAGGTTTTTTTCGTTTGTTTTCTTCTTTCCATGTTCGCTATTTTTTTTTTTCATCTATACAAAAGCGACGTAAATTATTAAACACGTATTTCGGGCGTAGCGCTGAAAGTTTTTCCATAATTTATCGATACGAATTAGACGGTGGAGAAAATCTAATCCGAAGAAGAAAAATTACCTTAGATTTAAGATTTACTCGGACATACGAGGCGTGGTTTTGTAAAATGTGGTTACGCGAAGTTGAACGGTAAAAACATGAAAAATAATATCGTGACCTGGACACGAATCCGATCATGTCTGTGGTATGCCCTCGAGTATGATGTCATTGCTTATTGCAGATTGTACGAAAATATCAACATGGCGAATGTATGGTAAACGATGCCTAATAGTATATTTGGGTTTTCACGATTCGGCTACAAATTGAGGTACCCGGTAACGGGATCTCGAACGTTTGGCCTTAGTAACGCGATTTGTTGTTTGAATTTGCCGACGAAAGAAGACTTCAATCACGACGTCGCGAAAAACGTCAAAGAGGAAAACGTTGGATTTTTTAAAGCGACGAGTGACAGTTTGAACAGCGCGACGTGTGTAAACCTTTCAACATTGGTAAACGATAACCTATATCGTCGTGTAAAGGCTTAAATTTCAAACAAAAATGTTCTCGGCATATGTGAAATGACGCCGGCGATGAAATTCACCGAAAGAAAAAGGGTACCGGTGTCTGAATCGATTTCACTACGTGGCGTGCTCCGATTTCAAAAAGGACCGATGAGAGGCTCCCGTTGAGAAATCATGGCCTGCGAGGAGCCGCGGAGAGTCTTGAAGTAATGGGCAATCGTTTAATGAGAAAAATGCAACTGTCAGAGGTTTGATATGTGGAGTCGTGGACGATGAAATTAGAACGAGAAGCTTAAGTGGCCGGTTGACCGTCGCAGTCTAACTGGTTTAATTATAAAAAGGTCATTTTGATTGGGAAACAGCGTCTAAGAAGTTCCTTAGCGTCGTTTCGCGTGCGGATTGCAACTAAACTGAGTTAACCCTTTAGTAGATATTGCGGCGACTAAATTTTAATCGATTTATGTAACTATCGAGGTAATTGAGTTCCAGTAGTTGGAAGAGCGTTCCTGGAATGGGTGTGTTGAGCGTGTGAAGTAGCGGTAACAGCGTTGTTATGGTCAAAATGTTGTTAAAACTGTTCGAAGCTGTTAAATATTGCCTCAATATTGCACAAAAGTTGTGCAAAATACTTAAATCAATGAAAAATTTGCTCAAAGTGCAAAACTAGTTTGTTATCGACCGTAACCTGTTTTAAATTGCTTAAAATTACGCAAAATAATTGTTCAGTATTCCCTCAAAATTGCTTGAAATTCCACAAAATTGTCCAAATGTTGTTGAAGTTGATTAAAGTTGATCAACATTAGCTCAAAATTGCACAAAAGTTGTGGAAAACGATCAATTTATCAAAGATTTGGTTTAAATTGCAATAAACTTGTTAAAATAGTTCAAAACCTATCGAAATTTGGTTACGATTGCTTAACATTGCTTAAAAAATGTTAAAATGTTGTTAAAATTGATCCAAATTGATTAATTTTCCGTGAAAATTGTTTAAAATTGTACAAAACGATTAAATTTTAGAAAAATTTTCTTAAAATTGCAAAGACTTGTCAAAATGTTGTTAAAATTATTCAGTATTTGCCAAAAAAAAAACAACATAAAAACTGTTAAAATGTTCAAAATTATTAAAATTGATTCAAAATTGCACAAAAGTTGTGCAAATGATTGAATTATTGAAAAATTGAAAATTTTTTCATCTATTTGTTTTTGCGCAGTTTTATGCAATTTTGAACGATTTAAAAAGAATTTTAATCAATTTTAAGCTATTTTAACAACATTTTGAAAGTTTTGTGTAGTTTTAACCAAATTTTTAATCGTTTTGCACAACTATTAAGCAATTTAAACCAAAAATGAATCAATTTTAGTCTATTTTAACAAAATTTTAACTGTTTTGTGCAAGTTTGAACGATTTAAAAAGAATTTTAATCAATTTTAAGCTATTGTAACAACATTTTGAATGTTTTGTGTAATTTTATCCAAATTTTTAATCGTTTTGCACATTTTTAAGAAATTTAAACCAAAAATAAATCAATTTTAGTCTATTTTAACAATATTTTAACTGTTTTACGCAATTTTAAACAATTTTTGATTATAAAAACATTTTGATATTTTTTTGCAGTTTTGAGCAAATATTGTACAATTTTGAACAATTTTACCAAAAATTTGATAACTTTTTTGCAATTTTATGCATTTTTAAACGAATTTTGATTACTTTTCAACTATTTTAACAGCAGTTTGATAGTGTTTTGAAATTTTAGCCATGTTTTTCATAAACTTAATCGTTTTGCGCAAATTTTAAGAAATTTTAACCAAAAATTAATCAATTTTTACAATATTTCAACAGTTTTTATTAAATTTTGGACAAATATTTAGCAAGTTAGAGAAAATTTTGACAATTTTGTATTATTTTAAGAAGTTTTAAACAAACTTTAATCAATTTGAACTATTTTATCGACGTTTTGATAATTTTCTACAGTTCTAAACGTATATTGAACCACTTTAAACAATTTTAACATCACTTTGGCGATTTTTGTGCTATTATTTTTCATCAGTTTAATCGTTTTATGCAACTGCTATGCAATTTTAGACAAATACTGAACAACTTTAAAAAATTGTAACTCAATTTTGACATTTCTGTACAATTTTAAGAAATTTTAATCAATTTAATCAAAATTTTGACAATTTCTAGGAATTTTTAAGCAAATTTTTTATTAAATTTGAGATATTTGTACAAATTTTATTGAATTTTATGCAAATTTATAGTGATTTAAATGAATTTTGATGGATGGAAGATGAGTCGAGCAAAGTTTTTGAAAAATAATGATAAATAGTTATCTGTCAAAGTTTTAGTTTCGATAATATGACTTGAATATTTTCATAATGATATTTCAAATTTATATGTAGTTTGGTTTAGCTTCAGCTTCCTTTATGATTATCGTTGATTTGAAATTTAGAAAATTGTAGGGCTTCCGTGTATCCAAGTGATTATAACTTCTTCGATTTTGCCGCATTAAAACACGTCTGTCTCGTAACACGGCTTCCAAGCGATTAACATACAGTCACGACAATTTCCTCTCCTCGCTTCACTACTTCTACGTTTGTGTACTCATCGAAATACGCTCTCTTCAGCGAATAACATGAACTACAGTGCGTTCCTTTTTGATGCATTCAGAGTGCATGGAAATTTGTGTTGATCTTCGTATCGGATTTCAGAAATAAATAGAATTAATTTTCCATTCGCAAACTATGGCCAATGAACTTGCTGTCTGATATAGTTGAAATGTTGTCGATCGCATCAACGAGATTCTTCAAAGGTTTAGATTTTTCTAGACATCTGAGGAAAACGACCGAAGCACGCGGTCATCCACCAAAAATGTACGAAAAATACACGAGAAAAGAAGTGAAAAAAATACCGTGTAATTATCGTGTACGCCTATCGGTCACGAATTCGCTACATTTTAGCTGATCGTTGCACCTGCGATAGATATAAAGGCTATATTATCTCGTACGGGTGTAAAGTTAACGCGCGAATGATGTAAATTACAGAGCCCGAGCGTGCACTGCATGGACGGAAGGCGTAGAAAACCTACTATATTTGTTTAATGAAATTCGAGCCGAAACGTATAAAAATACTAGCGCCCGTGAACGAAGCAAACTCGCTAACGAAAGGTACGAATTAATAGAGATGGATGAAATAAGTCTATCAATCTGAAGATAATTCGATTATCGTCTGAAAATTACTGCACACAATAAAAGAGGCGTAGATGTTAACGTGATAGTACATTATCAGCGTTCGCGAGCGAGCTTATCTTGAACGGGTGAACGGGGGAAAAACTTCGGTGGTTGCGAGATGAAAATCAACTTAGGATCTTTTACAGTACGCCGAAGGAAACTCGATTCTTAATACTTTGTTAAACTTTTATGTCATCAGCTCGTTCGATGTAATTTTCGTTTAAGCGCATCTCTTTTTGATTCGATTTGCGAAAAAGTACTCGGCTTGCGTACCGCGAGCGACTAGAGCGTGGTGTGTTGTTTGCGCGGTTTTTAAACGTAATCACCGGTATAGAGATTATCTTTTGAATGTAATTTTAAACGGGTACAGAGGTCGGGTTTTTATTACTAATATATGCGCGCGCTGTATGAAGTATCAAAAACTTCGAACGCGTAAGGAGTCCGTGAAATTGGATATGATACTGTGTATATACTCGTAAAGATTATAATAACGAAGAGAGATAACAGGCGGATTTCATTTTGATGTTTGTTTCATCTGGGCAAGTCGCGTTATCCGGGTACTTTGTGTAGTCGAAAAAATGCACGGAAATGTCTTCGGAAAGAGAAGGGTTCAAAGCGCCGGAAGGCAGAGCTACCCACATAATGTCCTTTGCTAATTTCAGGTTCGGAAAGTTGTGCACTCTTGAAAAATAGTACGACGAGGGGTGAAAAGAGAGAATACTATCATGTATGAAAAACTGCTCCGCAAATTCCATATCCCCGTCTTTTATGGGATAGGAGGGCGGAGGGGTGGTAGAAAAACTTATTGATCTCATCAGGCTCTATGAAGTGGGAAGGTAAAGAGGGGTAAAGTGAGAGAAAATAAAGTGAAAGAAATTTTAATATTTTTCTTTCACGGGAGTGTAGTACAGTCATTTTAGGTCAAAAATCAACATTAATTCCCCGGAACGGGAAGTTCGGAACATAGGTGCTATACAACATGTACTTTAGTATTCCGGAACTTCCCATCGATCGGTTATACCTTGCCCCCTTTTTGGGGGTTTGAAGGGTCCACTTTTTGGTTTTTTCGCAATAACCTGCTTCGTTGTGAAAATTTTGAAAAAATGTCTCTACAAAAGTTGTAGAGAA
>QBDW01005814.1:0-33199 GCA_003261595.1 Maconellicoccus hirsutus | reverse complement strand
CACCCAAAACCCCTCCCTTAAAACCGGCCCTGACGGCGTCTGGTTGAAGGGACCTAAGGGTCATTTTTTCTCCTTGTTTCTGGTCTGAAATTTCTTCAGCTGATGAATGAACGTGGTCTCAGACCTCAAAAGTACTTTTTTCATTGTCAAATAGTCATTTTTTGTAAGTGAGAAAAGGTCAAAAAAAAATTTTTGGATCAATAGGTCAAAACTTTTTTTTTTTGATTCTGGTCTGAAATTTCTTCAGCTATTGAATGAATGTGGTCTCAGACCTCAAAAGTGTTTTCTCATTGTCAAATGGTCACTTTTTTGAAGGTAGAATGTCAAAAAAAAATTTTTACGGTCAATTGGTAAAAATTTGTTTTTTCTTGATTCTGGTCTGAAATTTCCTCGGCTGTCGAATGAAAGTGGTCTCAGACCTCAAAAATGCATTTAGAACGTGAAAAACATGAAAAAACGAACACAAATCTTTAAAGTGCTCTCCTGTAAAACTTGGTTTTTTACCCTTAGGTCCTTTTTACCAGACGCCGTCACATATATTCTTTATGGGCTATTACGTTTATTCGTTCTACATTCCACAAAGCGCCACGGTCAACCCACTTTAGTAAAATCCCCCATTGAGAAGTAAACAAAAAAAAATTTCGCGACGAAATATTATTATAAATCATATAACACGCAGTTATTTTAAAATTTTGAATGCAAATAAGAACAAAAATTCGTAAAATAATTTTTAAAATACCGAATATTGCTGGGGGGGCGGGGGGAGATAATCGCATTCGACGATAGATTTCCGTCGTATAAAATTACCATAGTTGATGTAGACTTTGAAACTTGGCGTTGGTAATTACAATCGAGAATCGAGTTGATTACATCGTTAAATCATTTTCGTGGCTGGCCGCGTCTAATTGCAACGCGTTGTCACCTGCGGCGACACCCGATTGGATTTCCGCGTATACGCACGCGATACGTGTACATCGATCTGCGCACGCCGCCGACGTCGCGTTACAAAAAAGGGGGTTCTCGTGGTGTAGAAATCGGGACACTTACGTAACGCACGTTCCATCGACATCTTCTACAATTAGCGTGAAACCAATCGCCTTCCATAGAGCTGACCTAAAAATGGTTCGCGTTTTACCCTTTCTAAATCACGCCGGTGAAAGACCCAACGGCACGGTACATCTCTGCACTTCACATATCCTCATAAACATACTTTCAAAAACGCATCTTCGGATACACCAACATTACGCCAGAATTATCACGCGAAATAAAAGGCGTACGCGATCGCAGCGCCACCGCGCACAAACCGGTTCCACTACGGCAATAGGGTTTCGAAAAAAATACCGCGATAAAAATCTATAAACCAGCATCCCAGAGACGAATTTTCTTTCGTTGAAAATTTATATCTGCGGTAATCGCGTACTCGGTAGCGTACCCTCGTCGTAATCCGATAACAACGTGAATAATGGCCATTTAACTGTCAGCCCAGATACCGAAACGAGTAACAGCTAGAAAAAGCTATTCCTTTGATAAACGAATGCCAAACGCGTTCTAAGGTAATCTCCAAGTTACCTTGGTTTCTTCGGTTCACCTTCGTCCATCGATTTATTCGCCATTCGCCAAATACCAACCATGGACAATCGGTCTGGGTCTATCCGCTTTACATTCTCATTACAAAAAAAAAAAAAGCGTGCCACCCCGTCACTAGGTTCAGGTGCATCTCGTAAATTTGGTCGGAGGAAAAAAGGGTGAGTTGCCGCGCTTCGTCAAAATAAACACATTACCATCACCACACCGCTTCACCCCTCTACGCTCTGCCCGTACCACCTGTACACTTAATCATCGTTCGCGAGTAAAAACACGTTTGTTTTCTAGCCCATTTCGCTCTCTTTGCCTCGACGCCGAACGCGCCATCCGCGTATAAATGTCTACTAATTTATAAACCATCGTATCCACCAGCGTACACATCTACACGCAATTCGTCGTAAAATATTTTCCTCCCTCTTTTCTTCTTCCATGCAGTGAACATAAATATCACGCCGCTTTTGACAACGCATTATGTAGGTTTTGTGATTAGAGTAGACAACGATGACGACAGCCAAAACACAATCTCACCACTACACACGTCCATATGCGAGACCGGTTTTATTACGTCATAATTCGACTACCGGAATACATATGTGCGAGAGAAAAAAAACGTGCGTGCATAACGCGCTTATCCGATGTCGTGAGAGTGGAAATTTTCCACGGCATTTTTTTCACACAACTACAACCCTTACGATTATTTTCTTTCTTGATGTCTTATTATGCTGATGGATTAATCATCGACAGGGTCCGAGATCTCCCGAGTGTTTGAAGACTTTCCCCCCCATTCTGACATCCGCCACCCATTTTCTGTAGTCATATCAATTTTTCAACACAAGAGATGGAGAAATATTTTTATACATATTTAGGTATACAACAACATATTCGAAAGTATAATTTAGAACATCGACGGATTTTGATTGTTTTTTGATGAGGGAGGGGGGGCTAATTTTACTGATGAACTGACGGATCATGATTTTAAGGGGTAATTTTAGATTTGAACTAAAATTTAAATAATAATTTTCGAGTTAAATTGTGATTTTTACCCCCCCCCCTTCAAAAAAATATTTTTGAGGAATCTTCCTCAAGAATTTGGTTTTTTGGCACCCCTGAAATCTAGTAGCTGAATAGACTGTTATCCATTTTTCTGGACGGGATGAGGCAGGCTCAACACCAAGTAAAAGAAATTATATAAAATTAGGAAAAAAATTCAGTCCACAAATATTTTCAGCAACGATCAAAAAAGGGACTGAAGAATACCACGATTTAAGTTCCAGTTGAGAAAATTTGTTCCTAAAGAAAAAAATTGAAAAATTACAGGTGCTGGAAAAAGGGAAGTTTCCCCTCTCAATTCCCCCCCCCCTTCCAAAGGATGTACCTCAATTTATGGAAAAAGTAATTATTACGTATGCCAAAGAAGAGCAGCGTTTCATCAAACTCCGTAAAAAAGTTTATATTGAAAATAATTTTATTCTTTTGCAGCATTTAAGTAAAATTATGACGAAATTTGAAAACACACAAAAAATGTACCTTGTCAAATTTCCAACAACTTTTATTCAAAATATTTTCCTTTTAAATCACCCCAAACCCTACAAAAACGCCCCAGCTGAGTCATTTTTTTTGCGATGCTGGCAACATGATAAAATTGTGGCGAAATTTGTAGAGATGAGGATAAAAAAAATTATATTAGTAAAAAGTGTTCCCTATTCATTTTGAAACAACTTTTACTTAAAAGATTTTTTTCACAAGTCACTCCAAGTCTCACAAAAACGGGTCAACTGAGTCATTTGGTTTGCAATATAAATAATTATGGTGAAATTAGAGGAAATTTAAAAAATTATTTTGATAAAAAATGTTCCTCATTCATTTTGCAACAACTTATTCATAAAATTTTTTTTCTCAAGTCACCACAGGCCTCACAACAACGTCCCAATATGAATATTCCATGCGAATAGTGGCTTGACAATTTTAATGCATGATGCCATGAAATTCTAAATTCTACAGACAGTGGTTTTTTCCGGGGGGGAGGGGAAATCATGATAAAATAGTATTCAATGTGCAACAACTTCTATTTCAATTATTTTTTTCAAGTCACCCAGACCTCACAACACTCGACTTTTTTTTAATTTGCCTATTTTTCAATGGAAATTCGCTAATGATCGAAAAATGAACTTAGCTAGCTGAAATTTTGGTTTAGGGATTTTTTTGACACGCTCTTTTCAAAACTCCAACTCCCGTTCAAATCGGAACCATCCATAGAGGTTCCCATTCCCATGTAAAGATGATAAAAAACAACCATCACAGATACATCTCAGACTTCCAAAAAAATTTCTCCTTCAACACGACACAACCTTGTACACACTACACATACATATGCGTCGCTCGTCATCTAAACACCATCTCTTGTATCGTCGATCAACCACCGCGTACCGACGCTCTGTAAATTTCAAAACACCGCGGAGAAAGTGGCGAATTATGAGAACTGTCAGAAAGCGGTGGTGGCGCGGGCACCCTATGAAACTTCCACCCTCTTTATAACGCGAAAGGCACGAGCTTGCGAATATATAAAACTTCATTTATTCGCAACATCCAGCATATCGCCTCAAGGTAAATGGAACATTGTCGCTTCATTTAACTACTCTCAAGATACGGTACACGACGCTCTCGCCCATCACTCTTCATATAATCTGATACAATTAGTAACAAATGTTGTATACTTGAGACGCGCCGCCATCGTTGCCTGTTTTAATATTTTCCTCCGTAATGTAATTTCGTTTAAATATAGTTCCGTTTAATTTCATTTCTACGCTTTCGTAATTTCATACCAATTTCGGTATTGAATTTTTATCGTAACGTAGTTAAATCTGCAGATCACTTTTTACTGCAACGAAACACGGCAATGTGATGATTTTGCAAACATATGAACACACTATACATATGAGGTGCAATATAACTCACATCGTCACTCCATCTTACTGGCAGGCTTCTGTATTCGCAAAAACTTGGTAGTTTCGTATCTACATACCTCGAGGCAACATACATGTAGATAGCATGTGGTACTTGGGTTCGTTCGTACATGTAGCAGCTCGAAAATAGAGCTGCTTGATTTATGAAGCCGGTCAAATTAATAAATGATCCTGTTATATGAAATTGTTAAATGACGAGGCACTGCGGAGCGACGGCACGATGGAGTTATTATCTTCTTCGTCCTTCCCAAACCTCAACTACGCCTTTTTTTTTGGTACAGTATGTTATTTCGACATCATAAACACCACTGGTTTACTAATGTCGTTGATTTTTGAGAATTTTCATAATTATTAATTCATTTTTAGCGAGAGGTATATGAATTGGTTTCTCTTTTCATTTCCAGTGCATAAATTTGATTTTTAAGATGGTAATCGTGGACTCGGGGACGTTCTAAGGAGATAAAATCTTCGAAAATGATAACAAAAATTAAAAAAGAAAAAGTAAAAATATGAAAATGCAAAAAATAGAAATTGAAATACCGAAAATAATATCGCAATTGAAATATTAAAATGAAAATACCGAAACATCGAAACTGGAACGAAATATTGAAATAGAAATTTCACAATATTTGTAGATTGTACTGAATTCAAAACAAGTGTTCGAATTTTCCTCTATTTTTATTCCACCTTCACATCTCATGGAAACAAAATCGAATTATTGCTTTTTTTTTTAACATTTTCATGTCTTGTAGTCCTGTCAATGTAGCATTTGAGCTTACAAAACGAGAAGATAAGCTGAATTTTGGTATATACCTGGTATTCGATACCTTTTGCAACATACTTCACTCCGGAACAAATGTCATGTTTACAAGTTCCCTTTTTTGTGGATCTAAGTCCCCTGAAATCGGTTTTTCGCTTAAATCTTAGTGACAACTGGTTTTATCAAAAAAATAGTTTAGTTCAAAATTGAAATCCACTAAATTCTCTACGAAATGCATATATTAAGAGTTGATGTAGCTGGCTTAGATTCCGAGCTACGTGTGATTGAAAAAGGAGCATTTTCCGTTAATTTTTGACAAAATTCGCATAAATTTAGTTTTTTACCTGTAACCATGGGAAAAAATGGTTTTTCGTGAAAATGTATAATAACTGAAATGAAAGATGACCAAATTCTCTATAAATTCCATTATAATGAAGTTAGATTGCTTTCTTAGTTTCCGAGCTGTGACGTCGCAATGAAGTAGGGTTTCGGTTATTTTTTAGCCTAGTTTTGTAGATACAGTATTTGTAGAGGATTCAGTAGGCATCAACCTCGAACTGAGCTATTTTTTTTCATAGAATCATTTTTTGCTACATTAGAGCCGAAAAACTGTACCCTACACAATTAGGCTAAAAAATCAACTATTCACGAAAAATGCTCCTCTTTCAATCGCACGTAGCTCGGAATCTAAGCCAGCTACATCAACTCTTAATATATGCATTTTGTAGAGAATTTAGTGGGTTTCAAGTTTGAACTAAACTATTTTTTTGATAGAACCAGTTTTTACCAAGATATAAGCGAAAAACCGATTTTAGGGGGCTTAGATCCACAAAAAGGGGAACTTGCAATCATGACATTTGTTCCGGAGTGAAGTATGTTGTAAAGGGTATCGAATACTAGGTATATACCAAAATTCAGCTTATCTTCTAGTTTTGCAAGCTCATTGTCATGATGACGTGCCATGCTCAGGGGTGACATGTGATAATGTCATGGAAACATGTCAAGTGACATTACGGTGACAAGTCATTGTTATGGTGACGCGGCATGATTACGAGTGGCATGTGTCATCAAATGATGCATCATTGTCGCGAAGTGACATAAATGTCATACTGTGTCGCGGACTTGTACGCAAGCTGATGCTTTATGGCATCTACAGAGCGAATACCTTGAACTTTTTTGAACTGAAGGAAAAAGTACCACTTCAAGACAACCCACAATAAAATTTCCTCAGTTTTATTAATTAATGTTTTTTTTTTATTTGAAAAAAATAAATAAATGGGTACGTTCGTAACTACAAAATTAAAAAAGAAAAATATAATAGATTAAATTACCACAAGCACCGAAATGGATTTAAATCACGTCAAATTGAATGAAAATTTTTCGTAATAATTGCCGTACAGTAAAAAATTACAAAAACGTGAAATTTTGAATTGCAAAATCAAAGATGAAATTCCACAAATATTTACCAGTTAAATAAAGTAAACACAATTCTCCAAAAACTTGATAAATCAAAGTCTCATCTTTGAAATATGCAGTTTCCCCTTGATTATTCATTCGTTGCACCCAAAAAAGTGAATTATTGTCATCCAACGAATATATATTTGTACAACGCAAAACCTCATCCAATAAAAATTTCACTTTGCTCAATTTCAAACACGTTGAAATCACCATCGACATTATTTTCGGTAGTAAAACCATCGCAAAGGCAATTTTTTCGTTCACCGCAACACCGTCATAATTTCAGATTTACTTTTCAACATTCCAGCTTCGGAATCCGTTGAAATCGAATAGCTTATTCGCTTCAGACCTCCCACAACCACCTTAATAACTATACCGAGACCAAACGTCCTTCGATTAAACACGCAACCAAATCACATTATCAATTCAAGGAAACCAATTATCCACAACCCAAACAATTTTCCTCGATTAGGAATCCCCAAATATACTTCGCGACATCGATGAGCGTGAATTAACCCAGACCATCGCTTTATGTTTCATGTTCTACGATACTTTCAATCATCGGGATCCCAACACACCTTGATTTCGCGTCAACACGTTATTAACATTCATTAAACAAATCTCATTTTTCTTTCGTTATCTTTTAATATTCTAGATTTCACTACTACGCCTCGTCACTATAAGTTTCGCGTTCATTGCACGCGGCGTTTTGGCGCTATCGACGGAGGCGCTTTCACCTAGTCTTTCTCTTCTATTTCTATCCCTATACACGTTTATTTTTTCACATCTCGTACATGGTTGTATTTCGCGATAACCTCGATCGAGTCGATATAACGACCACGAAGACGTTCCAGCATATAACGTCGTCATACTGTAGATGTACCAATATCTTGATAAATATAAATACGTACACAAGAGTAAAATCGAATCGAATTGCCTCGTCATGTCTTAGACACGCAACCAGAATTCCTCCAACTTGACTCGAATTTTTTTCCATTCGTTTGTCAAAACGTACAGAATACGCCAACGGACACGGCGACTACGCGTATTGATCATCATCGGGTACAAACGATATAATTATACTGCACTTCGAGAAGAGGGTAACATTGCAATAGGGTGGGTCAGGAAAGAGGTTAGCAGTGTCGTATATACCGAAGGGGAGGTTACTATGGTAACCCTTATACAAAGGCACATCTGAAGCTCAACTTTTTAACTAAATGTTATAATATGAGATTTTTTTCATTTTGAAATTCTTTCTATACATCGAATATGTATGTAAGTGTATATGTAAGGGGTAGTTCATGAGGTACTTACTCGTCGTAATATTCAAATGAAACGCAGATCATATCGGTAGGCGAGTACAATAATCGATCAACGATGATGCCTCGATTTTCCGGATGTAATTCTGCATCTGGAATCATATCAAGTATTGGTTAATTACGATGTATTTTTTTAGTTCTATTGAAAGACATGTGTACGGTTTCTAGAGCATTTTGAAAATACTGCAAGAAAATGAAAATGACGATAGAGCCTTCAGAAGCGTATGAAAACATTCACATTCGTGAAGTTTAAATCATATGGAAAAGCAAAAATACCCTAAATACCTAATTTTTAACCTTTCCTTCAAAACAAGCCGGATTTCACTAAGGTCAAATTCCTAATGAAATTTTTTCGTACATTCGAGATTTTCAAAAATTTGCCTAAAACCAAAACGTGAACCCAAGGAACTAAAATTTTCGACTACCTCATGTCAGGTTGTATTTTTCATGGAATTGAGGTCTTTAGCAAACATCAGGTCAAATACTCCCTTAAATATAATCCGAATCGAAAAATCAACTAATAAATCACAAAACATCGCAGATCATCGTACTAAAAAAATGAAACTTGCTCAAGTAAAACGATTTCTGAAGCTACGCTTCTTGGCAACAGATAAACCGCAACCGTCTATCGAATCACTGCCAATTTCCGACTTTGAAAAATATTAACGAGCGTTTTGAAATACAGTTTGTTAACCGTTTAACGATCGTTGCAGAAAAAAGGTAAGAAATATCCCAAAATAGACCACAACTCCACGCCAGTTTCATCCCTGCTCAACTTCACTCCCAGTCTCATTATCTTACTGCATTACCACCAATCGATTGCTCGATTAAAAGCTCTACGATTTACTCGAAAAAATCTAATCCTACAGACAAAACGACACGCTAATCCTTACAAAATTACCTCCATTAGAGACCCTTTCTCTTTCCTCATTTTATCGAGAAAAAAAAGCGAACGAGGAAAAATGAAAAAAAAAAACGTGGACCATATTTACATAGGCAATTCGACGTTAAACTTTTTTCCCAGTCTCATAAACTAGACCCTTTCAAATGCAGCCTTTCAGCATTACATTTATACACGGCTCTTACGCGGTACTCGATATTTCACCCAACATTAAACGCTCAAACAGTTCTTCAAAACTGGTACACGAACGCTCGACACAATTCCAATATAATCTTACGGCTCAAATAGGCGGAAAAACATGTATATCGCGGCGAAACCCATCATAAAGCTCGTAAATGCCTACGCATTTGCATACCCCTTTAAGTTGCGTATTTCGACATCGCGGGCGAACTTTGCAATTCGCTGAGTTCGTATCGTGAAGTCCGAAGGATCATTTTGTTGCACAAGGAGCCAGTCTTTAACTTTTCGTTAACTTTCACCACTTCTTCTTGATATACTTGAAAATTTTTCTTGATAAAAAGATGAAATAATAAATATAATCTTGTATTATTTCGTTTAGAGCTTGGATTAAGGATATTCAAACCGTATGTGTTGGTACTGAAATCTTACATGAGAATTTCATGGAGTAGCGGGCTCTTGGCTCAAATTCAATATTGGAGAAAATGAAACTCTTAATGAAAATTCCAAAACTATAGGAAGCTACAAAATTCAGGTACGAAGGGTTTGCACTGAAAAAAACATATTTTTTGTCGATAGCCAAAAAAATAAAGAGGAATGAAATCCACTTCTCATGGTGAATTAGGCAATTACTCGGTAAGAATTTTCCTTAATGTGATGCCCAAAGCCCAAAAATAAAATTTGTTGACTTTTACTTTTTCCTATTGTTTCTAATTGTTGGAGAATTTTTGCAAAAAATTTTACAAAGAATTTAATACTTCAAATCACAAGTTTCTAGATTGAAAACATATGGCTTGAAAATAAAGATATGCTACCTTAAGTATGTCGAACAATAAAAAAGGTGAGGCGGTTGAGCAGAAGGAGGATTACAACGGAATCGTGTTTTGCGGAAGTAAAATTTCAACAGTTGATAAAGTAAGAGATGAAAAGAAATTCGTAAGGCAAAAATTTTTCAAGTCCCTCACCAAATTTCCCAAATTTTGACAAATTTTTGAATCTCCAGAAAAAATTAAACAACACAATTAACGAAAAAACCCGTCACAAGTGTTGATTCCAAATTTTTTTGAAACTATGGGGGATCGATTTGGTATCGTGACAATAAACAATGGTCAAGTTTTTAACTGCTGAAGTTCACTTTTCGACGAGTTACGACGATTTTTCTAATTTGGTGGCATTTTTGAAAATTTGCCAAAAATTGAAAAATGAACTTCACCAGCTGAAAATTCCA
Source organism: Maconellicoccus hirsutus (assembly GCA_003261595.1). NCBI lineage: Eukaryota > Metazoa > Arthropoda > Insecta > Hemiptera > Pseudococcidae > Maconellicoccus > Maconellicoccus hirsutus. The sequence continues at coordinate 22,809 of QBDW01005814.1, read as the reverse complement.
ATTTGACGATTTTTTGATGTTTTCTAAGGTATCGAAATTTTATTACTTAATTTAATTTGATTATAAGCTTATCGAAGTAAACGTTGGAAAAATCTTTTATTTATTATTATTAAATAAATAAGCTGTCGACGTCACTCTTCCAAATTCCGATAAATATTACATTTGAAGTACTTCCGAAAACAGCCGAAGCACTCCGAATGGAACTTGTAAAAAAACAGCTTACGAATGTAGGGGTTCGGCCAGAGTGGTTGAATTTCGTCTTTAAATAATTGTATTTCGTCTGATAAAAATTTTAAGAAGTGTTTTTCTCGAATCCTGAAGTGTTTGGATGGGATTCCTTTCAATTTCAAAGAAAAATTAGTTTTCCGAGGTCATTTCGAGGCAGTATTTTTTTAGTTTTCAAGGATAGTCCATTTTGGGCTCACAGTTTGCACAGACTTCGCTAACACTTTTTCAATTTGAATTTCACAGTGTTCACAGGTGACTTTTTTTCAAGAATAGGGCCCTAGGGTTACACACAATTTAACAAAAAATCCTCCCCCATTTCACTTTTTACGAAGAAAATTTTTATACCATCGAAGAACGATTAAAAATGATAAAATTTTAGTTTATAAGGTTAAGGATAATGGAAAATGGAATTTTCAGCAATTCACTTAAAATAACTTAGCTTTTCATATCATAAGAATTATAATTCAAAGAATTCCTAAAATATCGAAAATTTCTCCACACTCGAAAAATACAGGCTGAAATTTCGGTAGCGCATATCGCCCCACATTTTCCAAACCTCCGAGCTCAGACTTCCAACTCAGAATCGGTCACTCGGCGAAATTCCCTCGAACATTATCATTTCACGCGAATTCATTTACAAACGCGCGGCTTACATTATTCATCGATTCATCAACGACGACGGGAATTCCCTTCGCGAACAAACCTCATCGGCACTTTCGTCGAGAAACTCATCGGGCGTCGATATCGGTACAGACACACACACCAACGCGCCACGCGCATTAACCGCCTCGATACGTTACATAGTGTGAAATAACCTTCAACCGGCACCGTCCCGACATGGTGCCGAGCTGCAGGCGACGTAGTTTGCGGAGAAGGGGGCAGTCACGCCAGTTATATTCAGTCACGCACAATACTCCCTCCCTCGGTCCCGTACCGCACCGTATTGCGCTAAACGTGACTCATGCCATGACTACATTACCAACGAAACGGATCGCCAGTTCACGTTCGATAACGTTACGGTGAAGTGTACTTTTTATTCGTTCGTTATTTTCGGATTTTTCCTTTGTTTAACAGCATTTCGAGGCGTTTTGGATTTTTTTCGAGTTTCGTGAAGCATACGCGCGTTTAGGGATTCAAGGCGTCTTTTCATTTTGGCGGGAAATCGTATTTCGAACGCGTATTAGTGTTACACATACACGTAAGTACCTAACATCGGTTGTACGAGTGGTTCGTTAGTCGTTAGTTACACTTACACATACACACGCAGCAAGTACTTTCGTATGTACGCGACAATGGCGTCAGCCGCGACGTCGTTTCTCTCTCGTTTCCGTTATACTTGAATTCGGCTACGGAATGGTGATACCTTCGAGTCAGTTTTACGCTACTTTTCCATACACACGTTCACGTCATATGCATCAATTGAACTACGAACATGCCCGTATCACCTAGTCCGACATTACAACACGTATCGCCGCGCTAAGGCGTCGAATTTTTCCAACCACCTGTACCGATACGAACGAAATTCGTGTACATGCGCGACCACACATACACGCGTAACGCACTCACACACCAACACGTGTACCGTATACCCAAATAATTCGCATGCACGTCGATTTTATTCGCGTCAGCAAACGCGAGCTATTAAATTTCAGCCTATCTCCCCGCCGCCTCCTTCGGTCCTCTTATCATCACGTTACCAGCGCTCTCTTCGTCTTATCTCGCCGTTAGGTTCAGTTACGCGTGAAACTTCGACTTCGCCGCAGTACGAATTTTTTACAGGCGAACTAAATTCCAACTTCAATCTGGATACAATTCCTTATTCTTTTTTCATTGGCTCAATTTATCGGCGTAATATCGGTATCCGAGATAACGACGATTAAACTACGTCCGCGTCGATAGGCGAAAAAAAACGACGACGTGGTGGAGGTCTTCTATCAGCTGAACAGGCCTCCTTGCCCGACGAATATCCGGGTCGAAACTGCGAATTACAGAGGGGAATGTACGAATGTAGCTATGTAATATTCTCGAATTATTTCACGATAACGGTCTGGAATTGAGTCGCGCTTTATCGAGAACCATCACTTATTATCTCCCGAACGGTGTCGGTGTTACTATTTTCATCAACGTGCATATTTCGCGATTTATCGGCTTATCTTTGTAAATAGGCGAACTTTCGATATTGTTTTTAAACCTTGGAGATATTTTTTCAAACTCACTATGCTTTCTTAGAAGCAGAATTCCGTTCAGGATTTCAAACGACAGAAGTATTCCTACCTCGAAACAGAATGTATCGTTTGCTTTTTTTTTCACATACAAACCCTCGTAAATATACAAGGTTCGACGTTATATTTTTTTCAACGGAAGACTTTCTCAACAATATTTCACTTGTTCTAAACCAATCAATCATTTTAAAGATTCGGAAAACCCTGATGAAATCTCATCTACTACTAAATCTGGCAACTATGTATTTTTACATTTACGTTAGCCGAAATCTTTACCTCACTGATCGACGGGGCAAACTAGAAGGGGGGAGGAGGATCAGGATCTACCGGATTTTTTTTTCAATCACTACTTCTTTACTACTTTTTTTAAACCAAATTTTCAACAATCTCAACTTCGCCATCCCATCCTCCCTCAACGAGATCAAATTTCGAATTAGAAAAAAATCTGTATTTAAAACAAATTCTAATTAAAATTATAAAAAAAGTAAACACATTACATGCTCATCATAAAAAAATATATATGACGTCGCATATTCCAACAGTGCTGCCATTAATGAAAAATTGCTAGTCATTTATCAAAAATGAACAATTTTTGATGTCTTCGGATTTTTTAAATTCTTACACTACTTTTTGTCAAATTTCACTATTTTTTCACTACTTTCACTTCCCCGAGCCCGGATTTTCTCTGCACTGTTCTGATGATCGAGAATGAAAAGCAAAAATTATTAAAAATGAAAATTAGAATCTCGAATTTTGCCTTGATTTAACACGTTGTTTTATCATTGAGGTCTTTGACTCTTTGTGAGGGCTTATGAACAATTTTGGAAGAATATTTTACAAACAAAAGTTGTTGAACATTGAATAAGGCATATTTTTTGTCGAAATAATTTTTTCGTATTTTTTAAAATATTTCCTCGGTTTGACGTCATTATCACGATTTTCAACGAAAATATCTCAACGGAGCCTTTTTGCTGATTTAGGATCAATTTCAGGGTAAAATTTTGAGAATAAAAATGATTGGAAATTGAATGAAGAGCATCTTATGTTCTAGTAATTTTCTTCTATTTCTTATAATTTTCTCACGATTTAATGTCATAATTCACATTTAATCAATATATCACAATAATGGTATTTTTACAACCTTAGGGGCAACTTCAGGGCCTATTCTTTAAATCAAAAATGACTAGAAATTTATTAAGGTACATTTCTTGTTTCAACAATTTTTTCATATCTTTACTTTTAGGTTTTCAACACTAATGGATAAACAGTGTTGCCAGATTTAGTTACTCAGGACGTTCATATTTCGATGCCATTGAACCATCACGACTCATGAGTTATTGAAATTTCAATGATTTTTTTTCACAGTTTTCCATTTCATTCACATTTTAACGAAAGATTTTGTACTTTTATTTTTATCCATTACTGTATCTTCGAATCCATTTCTACGTCTTTTTCTCATCGCAGATAATCGATTGTCCTATTATTCCTCGGTATATTCTCCAAGGAGATTTTCTTATATCTAAGAACTATATTGCGGAGAGTTAAACGAAAATCAAAGTTTTTTCCATGTATTTCCTGCTTCGAATACGAATTAAAGTCGCCGAGAAATTATACAAAACCACCCTTACTTTTCTATTTGAATAAAAAATTTCAACGCGCTCGAATTCCTTTTCTATTTTCTCATCGCGTTTCAATTCGATTTACGAATATTTACCAAGTTGACAACTTTCATCGATAAATTTCAAAAATTTGGATCGAACGCGTGACTTGAAAAAGTTTAACAACGATCGATCATCCACGATGAATGAATTAGCTCCAAATCGAATCATATCCAACATCAAGAAATCAAGCAACCTACCATATTTATCAATTTATCAGAAACTTTCAAAATTCAAAAGCTTACACCAAACCCAATCATCTTTCAAACAAAGTTTCCCCTAGTCATTGCACCTCTTCATCTTTCGTTCATCTCCGGCAAAAGGCGACTTGCAAACAACCATTCGCCAAAGGAAACCCGATACATTGGCATGGTAAAACCACACCGCCATCTTCGCCTACGACGCCGCAAACATATCAATCACAGGCGGCGGCCCGATTAATTATCTCCAGCTGATCGAATTTCCACCAAGATATCGATAACGTGACGTTTCATGTTGAAAAACTCACCCTACATTTCAATATTTTACAGCGTGTTGCATCTACTCGATGATCAAAATGGAAGAAGACGATTGCGGCAAGCTCGTCAGCAAGCTTATATACGAAGTATCTCAAAAACCAGTATTATACGATCCGCAAAATCCAATGTACAAGGATAATCATTCCAGGATACGAGCATGGCAAAGTATAGCAGACAGGATGAATATGCCAGGTATAAAACACATACCCTTTTTATTTTCATACCAAGTCTGACGCGCACGCGCGTTCCTTCCATTTCACGACGACTGCATTTAATATACCTAAGTTGCTTCGCTAATATACAGATAACGTTTTTACTACACACACAAAGGTATATATATAGTCAAATGCGCCTTTATATACGGGGAAATTATACCGAAATCCCCTCGGCTTACGTATAGAGTTTCCACTCTCTATTCTATATTCGTCTCTCCTCCGTATGAAAAACGTGTGCCATATTTCCCAAGGGTCTCTGGCCCAAATAGACGCACACAAAACGTTTTACTAGTACTTGCCCCTCTCTCTATCTTTCTGCTATACTCAATCCGATGGAATTCCTTTTCGGTGTAACGCGTTGTTTCCACTATATCCGAAGAAATTACCCTTGCTCTTAGTCGTCTTTTCTTCGAAATCCATACATAATTGGCTCCATAATCGTAAACGATTTATATAGCGCTTAATACGTTCATTTATTCCTTTCTCAGTTACGAACTGCCAAATAAAATGGGGAACGTTGAGGAGATGTTTAGCGAACGCTCGAAAACGTCAGAAACGTAGACAATCCATAGGATCTAAATACATCAAAAAATGGAGATACCAAGACGAAATGTCGTTTTTATTACCGTTCATCGATAATCGAGAGTAAGTTATGCTTCGATCAGAAAAAAAAAATTCATAAAAATCAAAACCTCGTATCCTCGAACCCGACTAATCAACGATTTTCCACTCAGGCTAGACTGCAACTTCGCCCAACACCTGAGAAAACCCGCAGCCAAAGCTACTTCATCGACACCACTCGAAGACGTAACGGATTCCCGTAGCCACGACTTATACATATCGGAAGAATACGAACAATCATCCGAACTAGACGAAGATATGACCGAGGTAAAACCGACCACCGAAAATCTACACCATTATTTGATAGAAAACGCAGCCGATCAAGTGGAATTTCAACGATACGTGGAACGCGACGCAACCAAAGCCTCCCTTTCGTTTCCGAAATCGCCCGAAGAACTCTGCGAAGAGGATGAACTAGTAATGGAACGATCAGCCGATTCCGAAAGAGAATGGGAACCTTCGCTACGTCGGCAATCCACCGGTGGTGGTTTGCTCGTTGACGCGCGTTCCTCCCTCGAACTGTCTTCGTATCAGACCTTCGACGAAATGGACGCGTTTTTCCTCAGCATGTCCAAAACCCTCAAAAAACTACCCAGATTGGATCAGATTTCCGTACGTTCCAAAGTCTACCAACTGGTTACTGAAGCCGAAGTCAAATGGTTGGAAGCGGACGTTTCGGCGGCTGGGAAATCTTCATAATAGCGGAACTACAGTCCCCTTTTTTATTTTTTAATTTTATCCTACAACTTGATCATTCTTGTAAATGATATTTCGCGTGTACGTTCGTATTTTTGTTCAGTTTCATCATTCCCCATGATTATAGTACCTATGTATCTATGCTACTTATTTAGACAAATAAAAAATATGCCTTTTCGTAGTACTTTCTTGTTCTTAAACCAACTAAATTGTGCCATCGTGTAATCACTTACCTCGATCAGGATGAACACGATAGAAATCAGTTCGACGTTTCATTTCGGCCGCAAAAAGACCAGGAACGATTTTATAAACGACATCTTGCAAACTTTTGTCCGCCCTGAACAAAAATCAACAACGAAATTATCAAACGATCAACCACTCTGTGCTGAATACAATGTATGCAATATGCATAAGCATAATAAATACACAAATAAATTACGTAACATATACGATAGATCTGGCATCGTGTATATAAACCACGCTAAAAATATTTAGGTAAATTTAAACGCAAAACGGTCGTTTTTTTTCTCATCTATGATGCATAGAAATGTAGAATGCAGATAAAATTACATATATGTACATAGAAATACCGGTTACGTACACGTTTTGTTTGTAGTCTCGTCGGTACCAAAGAAGATATTATTATCATTTTGCGTACTTCTATACTTACTACGATATACAACACCGCAAAGAACAAGTTACCCGTGTACTTATCAATACCACCTTCCCCCTCACAAATTCTGCGATAAAAATCTCGATTAATTAATTTCTTATGACAGTTTTCAGCATTGTACGATTCAATACCACTTGGACGAAAAAAAGTTATCTTTAACAAATTTCAACCACGACTGCAAGATTTGAATTTATAATTTATACTTACTCACAGATAGAAATTAAAATAAGCGAAGATCACGTGAAAAAATTATATTTTTCGTTAAAACATGAATATACAACGCAACACACTTTTAGTGATTGACAAGCATGTCATCGTGACTAGTCAATAGTCATCACAACATGTTCATGACATAACGGCAACAATGACGAGTCATCATGATGCGGCCATGGCATGTCATACGACACGCCACCACGACATGATCTCATATCACCCGTAACAATGACGTTTATTCACGATCACACGTCACTCATAACCACGACACATCACCATGATAATGACTTGGCATTATAACGTGTCATTTGACGGGTCGTCATTATATGGCCATGACATGTCGTACGGCACGTCACCGTGACACAATCACATGGCACTCGTCACCATGACAATAACGTTCATCATGGCACGCCATAGGACGTCACATGTCACTCATAACATGACACGTCGCCATGATAATGACTTGTCGTCATATCACGTCATTGGACAGGTCATCATGACATATCATCATGATGTGATCGCGTGTTACTCATGAGGGCATGACCATGACACATCACCATAACAATGACGTGCCATCTATGACATGTCATGACATGAACATATCAATCTTGTCGCTCATGACTATTCCACTTCGTCATGATAATGACTTGTCATCCATGACATGTTATAACAAAATTCCATTCGTGAGGCTCGACTTCGTGACGACTTCGCCATAGTCAAGACATGAAAATGTCAAAAAGCCAATGACTCAGGCGATCATCTCTCCAAAGATTTTTTAAATAACATTTTCAACGATTTTATCATAAATTTTTTCTAAAACCACTCGCAAAAATTATGATAATAATTATGTATTCTTGCAATAACATGTAAAAGAAGCTTTGCTGGGGAAATTTTCTGCGATCTATGTATACTATAAATTTTGCAAAATTTGATCATCATAGTTGAAAAAAAATCAAAAAATCTTCGACTAAAATTAATTTTTTCAATTCAAAAACTATCATCATGAACATGTATGAGGTGAATTCAATTTATGAGGTGTTTGCTGTTCACGTATCAAGCACGCAGTATACATCAAGTTTCAAAAGATGTAGGACGTTGAAGGGGTTGGGGTCAAAATTACCTCAAAAAACTCGACTTCAACTATCACTTAAGTACTTTTCTATTGAGTTAGTAATTGGAGCATATTCTAATGAATAAGACGCTGGTTGTTTAGATAACGAAACGAGATTTACTAACAGATATCAAAATATTATGAGAACAGAGATAAATCAACATCTTCGTGTACTATTTGTAATCCACTAATCATACATAACATCGTAAAAACAAAAAATCTCCATAAACAAGGCGTTAAAAAACCGCGCAAAAATCTCCCAAAATCACTTCTCCACGCTTCCAAACTTCCAGCATTACAAAAATTATTCTCCATATGCCGATAAAAAGGTAAACGAACTTGATCAGAATTCAAACCTCGGATACGTTTCCATTTGCAGAATCTCCACGTACAGAAATACTTATCGTAAAATGAAAAAAACATGCAAAAAAAGGCAACCCAACTACATCGTATATCTCTTCATTTCAAAATCGACCTAGCGACTGGCGCCCAAACCGGCAGGAGGGCTAAGTACGATACGCGAGCATAAGTTACACCCACGACGGCGATATTTCTCTGGAAAAACCTCCTCTTGTCAAGTTTCCAGCTCCGTTCATCGCCTAATTTCGTATACACGCCATTTGGGAAAGATTCAATTTTCAAATCCCTCTTTTTCGATCCTTCCTCGTCAACCTTATCGTTAATTCATCCGCCAAAACATACACATCATCACCTTTCTTATCGTCGCATCTTCGATATTTGTCGCTTCGACGTCGCTACCGCACGAGGCACGAATATATACGAATCCCGAATCCGCACCTCGCGTCGCTTCTTCGGCGTTAAAATGCCGCCGCAATAGGGGAAAAAAAGTATCCCGGGTTAAATACGAGAAAAAAACCACACGCTTCGCTTCTTCGACACGGTACGTCGATTTTTGTCATTTTTCATTCTTTTTGAAAAACACGTTGTTATTACGTTCGCGACTGGGACCGGCATAAAAATGAATTAATTGCATCTTCCCTACGATGTCCCCCTTCGCCACCCCTTTTCTTTCCGCTTCAACCCTTTTTCCTTGTAAGTACAGATTTATCCCCTTTTTGGCGTTCGCCTGCTGTGCGATGCGCGAAAGGCGAAACGTCTTAGGACAATTTTTCGCTACATGGAATTGTGCGACGACTATTCGCTCTATTAATCGCGGACCCCTGTCTATGCCGACTTCCCTTTTCTTCGCTTTTCCTTATTTCGCCTCCGAAAAAAGCCGCTGGTTTTTAAGCAAGTTTTTAATTTTTCCGAAACCTGATCTTCAACGGCTCCTGTACCAACGAAGCACAATGTACGTAGACATCAAATACGAATTTCTTATCCAGAATCTAAACATCACAGAGGAACACGCCGCCAAGCGTGTTTTACGACCGAATAGAAATTACAAGTTGGCATTTAATTATCGTCTCGATTACGCTAATATAAACGTAAAATAATTGAGAAAACGAAACACACCGAGAAACAAATCACAAGTATACAGACGAAGATAACGACGTTGCAAAAAAAAATAATAAACTCGTTTAATGTATAATTCATGTTGCTACTTACCGGTTACGTCTTACTCAAAGTAATATTTATGGAAGCGGTTACAATGCGTGAAACTTTAAAAGGTGTTACATGAAGGAAAAGGAGAAGAAACGCTATGGTATAACTCGCGATTAAACTCTATTGCTCCCTTTCTCCCCACGCTTATTTCGATAGCTTATTAAAAGATTCGAAAAAATGAGAAAAAAGGTTACAATTCTTTCAGGCGCATCTCCTCCCCGAGCATTTCCCTTCACCCCAAATCGTTTTCTCGATCGTAACTTAATGAATATTTAGATAGCATATTGCACACACTAACACCTCGTGTACCGAGACTTGTTTTATTTTTAGTCGCTTCGGTGCTCTCACACAGTCTAATTTCTTATTGGACGAAACTCAACGGTACCTCCCTTCAGTCCCCCGAACGTTGACGACTACTTAACTAGTTTTTTTGCGCCTTTTTCGTCGCTCGTATAAATGTATTATTTTCGAGATGGGATTTTTTCCAGTGTAATTGGCACATCACGAAACATGCGCTATTTTTTGGCAAATACCACCGCGAAGAAATATCCAAAAGTACCATCAGCCGTGAAATTTGTACTCGCTGAACAGTTGAGGGGAGCAGGGAAGCAGTTCGCTTCGGATTCGGATGAAATTTTCAAATTTTTTAATAATTTGAGCGATTTTTCATAATTTCGTTTTGTTAGTTTGCCTTGGGGACGTTATTATTCTTGATGGCTCTAGCAACTATGGTTAAAAGCTAAACATAGAATATGAATACGAAAGTCACTTCGTAACACTTACTTCAGCTTTAAATGTGGATTCGAGTTGGTGATTTGTATTTTGCATATTGGACAAGATCGTTCGGTCTCCAGATGAAGTACGATACAACTGCGACAAACTGCAAATTAAAAAAAAATTCCAATTAGATCAACTAGCTCGTTAAAATATTTTAGGTTATTTTCATCAAAAGAAAGTAAGTTGCTTTAAATCTTAAATACTTTAGTTTTAAATTTTCGCGTATTTTCGAGTATTTGAACTAGAAAAAATTCGCTAGTATAAAATTTTTCAATACGTTATTTCGTGAATGTTTTCTACTTTTTTCATGAATTAAAAATAACGATAACTGAATTCTCCGAAGAATGACGAGTGCCATGTGACACGTCATGGTGGTATGTAGTATGACATGTCATGATGACATGTTGTATGACGTGTCGTATGACATGTCATGGTGGTATGTTGTATGACGTGACGTATGACATGTCATATCATGGCCATATCATAATGGCGTGTCATTGTTGCGGTTGTATGTCATGAACACGTTACAATGACAAGTCATACCTTATGGCGCGTCACGATGACAGAAGAATTTTCAAGTTTTCTGGAGCATTTCTTACAAATGAGGAGGAAATTAATATCCGAAAGTTCCGGTTAAATCGAAATATTGAGGAAACAAAATATCAAACCGCCCAAATCAATCAGATTTTTCGAAATATTTTTCATTTCAAAAACGTAACACAAAAATGTCAATTACACATTTCTTTCGTCATAAGGTATCCACATCTTGTACCCAATATAAGGCTCACGACCATAACCCCCCTCCCATAACAGGTGAAAGTTTGAGAATTTTGAATCCTTTCGTCACGACTTCTGACCCTGGTTCCATTGGACTTGGAAGATACAGCTTCAAAAGGGACTCTCTTATCAGCTGTTATGGACAGGGCCATGCAGAGAAAATCCGGGTCCCAGGGAAAAATTACAAGGACCCGCCTTCCCTTGAAACGTTCCCACATTTTTTCCCAGAGACGGTTATTTTCTCCAAAGGCCCCGTTATTGTTTTACAAGGGCTTAAAGAGCACACGGGCCGCTAAAAAATTCAGACCAAGGGGAAATTCCTCTTCCCTCTTCTGATTGGGCCTGCTTATGGATTAATTTCCTTTGAGAATATTTTCGTCAATTTGCTATTATTAGATGAAAATTTTGTTAAAAAAAAAAAAGAAAATGAACATGATTGGAATACCAAGAAGTCATCAAGTACTCAGGTGGCATATGGAATAAAATATAAGACGATGAGAAAACCCTCGAAAATTCGCTCAATAGGATTTCATCGCTCCAACGGCGAGACCTTAGAAATAGGCCTTATTCAAAACAAAGAACCATTTGTCAATACCGGATTATATGATTGTGGGTTTAACCTACCCGATGTGCGTAATAAGTAAACCCAATCGCCAAATCACGTTTTCGACCTTCGATCGGCTGAGGTACAAGCGTGGGTAGCTCGGTACTTGAGAAGCCTCCAAAGCGGAACGGAAGACGAAGCGTTTTTCGTGAAGTTTATAAAGCATTTTGTAGTAGTGTTTAAGGATAAAGCGAAAATAAAGGAGCCGGCTGACGTATTACTGGCTTTGCTATATGACAACGTTTTATTTAGTATTATCGCCGGTAGCGGGGCTTCTTGGGAGAGTATTCGGTTGCCGTCGTGCGTACGTGGCGAATGCGGTGAAAGAGAGAAAAGGGATTTAAAGGGAGTTGGTAACATCCGTTGGATGGAAAAAATAGGTTTAGCCCGCGATGGCGGGTTCTCAAAATGCGTTCATGTGTAGTCGGCGCTCAGTAATGACGTAATTGTTTCGGAATTAATTGCTCGAGCCGGAGGACGGGAGTGGGAAAAATTCCAAGTGCCGAAAATGGCATCGAATACTAAAGCGCCATTTTCAATCGTAAATCTTGACGATAACCGTTAGTAGATAAATTTTATATACGGGTGACACAGTCGTCGACCTAATTACGAGTACCTACACGTATAAATGTAAACGCGATCTTTTTTGCTTTTTTTCACGTAATTTCTTTCCTTTCTTTGCGCTCACTTCGACGAACCGGTCAGCGAAACGGTTTTTCACATCTCCGATTCCGTATCGCGAATCCCTGATGATTTCGTGTAACCGGTTCCATAGCACGCTGCGGTACTGTAAACAATAAACGGCGTGGGAAGCGTCGGCGGCGTGTTGCGTATGTTCTTATGACCAAATGTTAAGTGTTTTAACAATTTTATTACTTTTTTTTTACGCAGCGTGAGGTACTACAGGTGTTTTACGATTATACAATTAAATCCTGGGTATAGTGAGGACGGTGAGGTGGGAAAGTTTCCAAAAAGGACGTCATGTCATCTTGAAGTTTACAAGATATCAATGTTCGCACAACTGTTGTACCGGTTAATCGATTTATTTCGCCAGAATTGATACAGCGGTGGAAATATCCATAGATACGAATGACAATTCTGCGATCGTTCGAGCACATATGAATTATGTCAAGTAGATTAAAATGATTTTAGTTGCTGAAGACACGGCACGTTGATTGATTCGATTTTCAAAACAGTCCGATGCAGGAAACGTGGTATTAGGATGCTATACATACATGGTTTAAAGGGGTTGTATGGGTAACGACGTTCACAGGTGATGTGCACCGCACCCTTAAAAGTGATTTACGTCATTCGTATGTTCTACCCTTTTTCCACATCGGGTCGCAATACATGTGACTTTATTAACGTGTAATCAGTGTTACGAGATTCGCGAACCGTTGTCCGTCTCCCTCAACGGTGGGTTTATCGGTGTTGCTGAGTGATCCACAAAGCTCAAGGTACTGCATGGTGTACGCACGCATTCTACCTATATAGATATACACGTGAAAAGAGTAAAAGATGAATTGCAACCCTACTTTATCTCTCTTTTTCTATCTCGCTGCATGTATCGATTAAGGGGTGCGTTGAAAAAAGAGGATTTCCCGAGTGCGCCGGGTACTTGAAAACGAGATTATGCCTGAAAGTATTAAAACGCGTTGTAATTTCAAGATTTTTTTTCCTCAGTCTCATATTGTTGCTCCAGCGTGTTACGTGGAGTTTACGAATTAGACGCTAGCCGCGGGTCTTTCTTGTTAGGGTGAGAGTTTTAATAAGCGTCGTTTTCGATGTTAAGCTTGATGATATTGATCTCTGGACGCGGTTCTTTCATGTTTTTCCAACGTTGCGGTAAAATTGACGTATGAAAGGGAACTTCTACCGTGATGAATGAGCAGGCTTTTGGATTTGTGGTAAAGTCTACGTATTAAAAGATGAGGTTTAATTAGTTTAAAAAATAACCATCGTGGCTTAGCGTGATTTTCAACTTGTAAGTCGATAAGATTCGCGAAGAGGTGATTTCTAACGTAATGTTGGGAATTTGCTTGTTTTCACGTAAAAATATGCGGAATTGCGATAATAGCTAAGGATAGCTACAATCATAATTCAATTCCTTATATTTTGGCAATTTTTCGGAAATGTTGCGCAGGAGAATTTTGATTCATTTTCAAGTCTTATTTAGTGAAATCGCATCTTATTGGCATTTTCAAAATTCCGCATCCACTTAAGATTATTTCATAAACAAGTAAACGTTATTTTCGTTTATGGACAAATTAAGAATTCAAAACTTGTTGAAATTTTTCATAACATTTTATAATTGAAAAATCAAAAAACATCTTCATCAATTTGAAAGTCCAAGAAATTACATTATCCAAAATCTGAATAAATTTCATCGTAAATCTCCACAATTTAAACCAAATACAAGCAGACGAGCATTATCTAAATTCAACTTCTCCCTTTTTCAACTTCCATACTCGAGCTTAATTTCTTCCCTTTCGCGAATTATAATAGAAAGAAATAATTAAGGGTTATTTCATAACATAGTTGTTGATGACAATCATCTCCCGCATGAGAAGCTCCGATTTAAACGGATGAAGGAGCCTGATGAATTTCATTTTTCTTTATTATAAAAATATAAGCAAACATCAACGCCGAAAATTAAGTTTCATTTCTAAATATTCAAATAAAGTATCAAGCAAGGCGTTAAATTGCCTACTTTTTCTTCAGCATGCACCGCTGATGCTGCATAGGCGAAAGCAAATGAGAGCAGTTCTTCGCACCTAAGGAATTTCGAAAATATGGATTAGGATTTTCATCGATTATGCCCCCCTTCCCCAGAAAGTGCCTTCGATAGCTCTCTTCTTAAACTACACCATCCCCATCCAATCTAGCCAACTTGGTTTTCAACTTCACGATCCCTAGTTTTATTACATCCGCAAAGCTATCCTCCTCAGGGTTCTATACTCACACAACCACATCATAAACCAATGACCTCCCTAACAAATTCATCGTAAGTTGCATTCATAAGCAAATCAAGCCCTACGTAACCTCAACTTTACTACACTTTCCGCAAAGTGAAAAGTTCCCATACAATTGAAAACTTCGTCGAGTTTCCAAACTCCGTATGCACACTTGGCAGCAATTTCGAAACTACTCAACAAAAACTTCCTCAAATATATCGCACCTCGTAAGAAGAGACTCAAAGGCGATATTTTTCATCACGTCTACAAACACATTACAAAATATAATTCCGCACACGTGAATAAAATACCAAACCCTCTTTTAAAACCGTCCACCAAAGTACGACATTCGTTATCGCGATGAAAATTAATTACCTCGAATTCGCTCCGATGATAAGGAAAAGCGACGCACCAAAATCATTCGCAACGTCACAACACACTAAAAAGAAATTCCTAGCTTTCGAGCCGGCAACGTCGCACTTCTCGCGCTTATTATAAACACACTACGTCATCGGGCTTTCTTCGCGGGTTCCCTCGTACATTCTACTACGTACGCATTTCGCATCCACATTTCCGCGTTCTTCTTATCACTTCATCGTTAATCGCGATATAAATTTCATATCAGCTTGCGGCTTACCACGATGCAATAAAAAAAAAGCTTACGTCTATGAGAATCGTTCTAACCAGTTTCCCGACGAAGCCTGCATTCTTTCTTTAATTTCACCGCGAAGTAAAGGGGATGGACGTGGGCAAATTATCTCGATATGGATTACTTTATCGCTACGATGCTGCAATTCTCTCGGGAAATCCGTTACGATTATCGAAATAAATTCGACTACTTTGCACCGCATAAATATCGAACTAGGGGACCTAGAATGACGCTCCGAATCCGATAATTTCCCAAAATCCACAAGCCCGATAAGGATACTTAGTGTTAAAACACTCAGCTGTGTAGCCTGATTCGCGGGTATGAAATTTTAATCATTTCAACCTGACATATCGATTATGTACGAATTGCAACACCAGTATCGTTGAATTATTGACACGCACTCTTTTTTCCCCATTTACCTACGACCAGCCCTATTCTTTCCATTCATATACGAAAAAATATACTCAACCTGGAAAGCACACTAGGAAATTTTTCAAACCCGAATACGTTTTAAATTTTAATAGATACGCTTTTTACTTCACCGCTGATAAAGTCAACATCACGTTTTTCCAATTTCATTCGTATGGTTTATAAAAAGATGTACGCAGCGAAATACCACAGTCTTGGTGTTTCTCCGCGGTAACATGTTGAAAAAGAAACGCGCGAATTATTAAACTTCCAAAGTCACGACTTAAATGTTTCCTCGGTTCTTTTCGCACTTGTTTTTTCTCTCGTATCTTCCGCGAACATCGTTTACAGTAACGTTTTTTCCAGGATTTATAATAGCAACGAATTACGTCGTATGAACTCGTTATATTTCATTTGAAGTAATTTCCTGATTTCTTGGAAATTACGTAATCGCAATTACAATGGTCATATGAAAATGCCAATATTGGTGATTAACCTTGTACATTTTCCCCACTTTCAACGAAACAAACACGTGAAAAGTTCGCTAAGAAATCCTGAAAACGTCATTGGAATGTCACCTTAATGTCTTCATAATGTCACAAAACAAAAAGCTCGTAGGAATGTCACAGGAATCTTTTGCGATCTACTGGTGGTCTTCCAAGTTCCGACGACCTTCTGGTAAACTTCCATGGACATGACCTACATTTTGTCTACCTATTGGTGACAGCTAATTACAAGCGAAGGGATGAAATTAATTTTTCGAAATTTTGCACTAACGGTTACCTTTTTTTTCGACTTAGGTTATATTTTTACACTTTTTTTTAAATATCAAATAAGAATTGACAAGATTTGCTAAACTTTCCGTTGTGAATTCTCATACAAAAAGCATTTCCAAAAAAAAAAATTATGAATACGCTTCTCTCCCCCCAAAAAAACGAATTTAATGTTTTTTTTTAGGATTGAATAAATATGCAAAAAAAATTCAAAACCAAATTACAAATTTAATGACGTCGAAAATTCATTTCTCACTAAATTTCCTTTAACACGAAACACTCGAAAGAGCCACAATGTAATCAAATCAAAGTAACCAACAAAATATTCTAGAACAAAAAAAAATACACCGATAAAATTCTTTCAACGGTGTTTTTACTAAAAGGGCTGAAAAAACGCCAACTATTATGGTATTTCATGAATAAAATAATGTTATCCTGCAAACACCACATTTCAACTCAGTTATACCACACTTGTGCCAAATGGCACACCGCAGCACAGATGCGTAAATCTTGTTTCGAATACTTTCTGCTTACGCTTTACGACTATGGCGACAAATAACAATCGTAGGTATTTGTACGAACTACGAAATACGTTTAAATCATTACAATAATGGCTTAGTTTTTCTATGAAAATTCGCCGAAAAATGTTCACCGAATTGCAACCTTCATCGTAAACTTTCTTTCGGGGACGAAAAATAAGCAAAAGATCTAATTACAATTAATCTCTTCAAATTTTCCCAAATAGAGGTTGCAATCTTACAAATTGAAGAATCACTCGGTATAATACAATACGTAAAAAAATAAGCGTGCGTCATCATTCATTGTAAACAAACGTATAAATGCGTCATTTACGGACAAATGGGTTGCATTTTGTTATTGTTATTGTTGAAATTAGCGTTAGAAATGTTTTCGTGTTAGGTAATTCGAGTATGCATTACACGTATATAACTTACTACGCGTAAGTATACGTTTACATATACGACACACACACACATACATTTTAGTGCGCTACATAAGAAATAGCTACGGCTCGTATAGTCAATTCTGTACACGTGGAAAACAAATTTTCACTGAGGCTTTCTCTAATTTCTTTTCACTTTTTCGCATAAATGGTTCGGAAGAATAGATAAACTTGTGTGACAACATTTCAAAAACAATCGAGAAAATACTTGATGAAAATGTCAAAATTTACTCATACGATTTCTTTTAGAAGGTTCAACTCCGTAAAAATAAATGAATTTTGAGAAATTGCTCACTGAAAATGTCTAATATTCAATTAATCGTTCAATCGTTCGAGCAGGTAACTTTCAAAAAAATAAATCTTCACCTTTATCTGAATACAAAAACAAAAATACTTAAATGGAAAATTACAACCGAACAACTGCCTTCGAAATTCATTCTCCAACTTCGCACAAAAAATAAATCCATGCCACCTTTTACGTATTTTTTTCCAAAATTTCAATACCAATTGAGCAAAAACTATATTCGGAAATCACACGCATAAATCTTCAAAATTTTACATAACAATTGTTAAATTTTTCAATATCAAATTATCCAAAATGAAACAAAATGGCGCTCATCGATCGCCATCAAAGGTTCCAATCCATTACACTCCCGCATTCCGAATCATTCGCTCAATGGTGATTTTAATAGGATCAATTCATCAAAACATCAGCAACTATAAGTCATACTCCAATCGACCATCATACCACTAGTCCATCAGCTACCACATAATTGTCACTACACTACGCATACCCACAAAACAATGGTAAAAGAATTTCCTCTCCGCGAAAAGACGATTTCCACAGACATTTCTCGTTCACGCTTCACCGATCGACGCGACCCTGGACATCGACAACCATGTTTACATAAAATCGTTAACGTCTCCAGGAAGAAAGAGAATCGGAGAGTCAGGTAACCAGATTTTTGACTTTTTGGTTAAATACCTTTTACGTTTATTCGATTAGAACATGCGTGCGGTATTTCGTGGTAACCAGTTCATACATGTATAAATTTCCTCTCACTTCCCTTCACTTCTGAAGTATTCATCCGGTAATACCTCCTATGCTCAATTCTACCTGCGTAAGGGGTTCTAAAAATACGTCATGCTGGCAATAATCTCTTTCATCAACCGCGTACTACGTCATTGAGAAATTAATTTAATGAAAATGACTTGTACCGGTGATGGTTCTATTCTAGGAACTAAGAGGGAATTTCAATTTTTTTTACTCGATATAATCAAATTTTAAAATTGAAAAATTACCTGAACAGAAAGGGAACGAAAAATTTCACGTTTTAGAAGAGCGTGTCAAAAAACCCTTGAAACCAAAATTTTAACTTTTCAAGTTCAGTTCTCTACTATTGGCAAATTTTTGAAAATTACGAAATTTCCATCGAAGGTGTATAAAAAAAAGCCAATTAGAAAAAATAGTTGAAAATTGCACGAAACAAATCTTCCACCGAATCCGAATTTCGCGTCGTTAAACCGCTATAGAGCTTCCAGGGCGATTCTTATCATCTCCAGAAATTTCAAAACGCTGCAGAAACCGTTCATATGAAATTAGACAGCTACAAACTTGATTCTTGTACTTGTTGAAATGTTTTTCAAAATGAATTCATTAATTAAATTATTTATGTTGCTGATTTGTTTTTCTTTGAAATTTTTCATCAGATATTGGGATTAATTTCGAGCATATTCCGAAGTATAGAGTTCTCGCTCGCTTCACATAACGTCGGCCTTGCCTCACGCAATCAAAAACGACAACCCAATTCTGGAATACTTACACGAATGAAGGCACTCAGTGATGGACGTGGCATCTACGAAATATCCCTGGCACAGCACACATATCAAATACGGATTTACTTCTCGTAGCTTCACACGTTCCGTGGAGTACATCGACGTGGCCATCGTCGACAAAAGCATCGAGCTAGCGACGACCGTCGATCCAACGCTGGTCGAGCTACTCTCGCTGCCATCGCTGACATAGTCGTTACTTTCGACCTTACACGGTGGCGTATTCAGAAACGGCGAAACGGCACAAGGAGTTGTTGCATCTTCCAAAACGGTAGCTGGAGAAGCATGCGGTTGTCGCTGTTGGTGCTGCATTCCCACCACCATATTCCTTAACGTTTATAGCTTCAGTGCTGAAATTCGTGTGTTGTCACTGTAATCATGAAAATAAAAACAATTTAATAAATAGCAGCGAAAAATCGATATACAAATTTTATACCGAAAAGAAAAAAGTAAAAGCGCCTAAGATTATTTTAAATTCAAACAGTTAGACAGGAAGTGTTTCTTTATGAACGTTTTATGTTAATGATCTCGATTTCGAAAACTGTACACTCCACTGTGTACGCGTTCTTGATTTGCATAACAAACAAATTCCAATAAATGTACAACCAGCTAACGACCCCCTCTTTTAGATGTCACCCTACCTTAACACTTGTTTCTTGTTTTTCTCATTTTATACCATGTTCATATAGTGTGTGTGTACACGATTACACGACAAATAGCCACATTTTCGTTATATTCGATTAATTCGACGAAACTCGAGTAAAAAGATACTCCACCAAGTTGGCACCAACTCGCTGGAACATATTTTATACCGTATACCGATTCTCGACAATCGTAACTTTTCGCTACCCTTAAATTCCAATTTAAACTACTAAACAACCATAATCCGACACATCCACTTTCTTTTCCAATTATTACTCGAATTCTCTTTCTGCGTCATTTTACCTTATTACATCGTTGCCATCTGCACCCTTTTCTAGGCTTTAATAGTTACCACGTCATCTTGTACCCCTTTATATTCGTATAGACGGAATCAACGCACTGCGTTATAACATTTGGTTGCTGAATTTTCGACTAATCGTCGTAATTAATTTACATGCTGCGAACATGTCGATCATAAGTCGAACTACCCTTATTGCGGAAACCTTCTACGCGAAGAGAGGCCAGAAAGCTGAGCATTTTGAGTACACGCTGAAGATCGGTAGGAGATTCTTTGCTCTATGGTTGAATTCGCAATATGCAAAAGGAAACTGGTTTAGTGCACAGGAGACCAGGCCACTTTCACTTGGCGCAATATACGCACGCACCAAGATCGCGCTGTGCTGCCGGTTCCCCGTATAAATATCGTACGCGCGCCACCGCCACCGTAGAGTCTGCGTACGCCGCGGTCCATCGTTATATTCGCCACAAACGGAGAAACTAGTTTTACCGCTTTTTGACGTTTATCAACTCGTTTCGATTGTGGAAAAAAAATCGTAATAAATATTAAAGAAAAATCTCTTTCGCGTACGCGCACGAGCTTGCGGCTTCGCGATAAAGTAATTATGTGTGCATACTGCATACGAATGCATTCGTGTACCATATCTTTGGTATTATCGCCTCCACCGTTCGCGTATTCCGCTGACGAGTTTCCTTTCGGCGAAACGAAAGCGCGGAAAATACCACAGCGCGACAACTCGAGAAAGGGGTATTTGACTTTTTATCATACACGCCGAGTCATTCAGCTAGACAGCTACATCACCTCGTACGTTTTATCGCCGACTTCTCGTTCTTTGATATAATTCGTGATCATTTTACGACCTGACCGTTATACTCGACATTGGACCTTTTCCTCATGGCTTTATCCGCGCCCGAAAGAATATTCGTGGTATGCGGATGTTTTCCGCGTACATTCGCAGCCAGTATGATTTTTCCAACGTCGTGGATTTAGTTGAATAAGCGAAGAAGATGTAGCAGTAAGCAGTATATCATGAATTTCTGCCTCGCGTTTATTGGTGATGAAAAATGCGCAAGTGGATAAACAAACAAACATTCCGTTTTTTCCCTTTGAAAAAATAAACTAAAAAATAACACGAAATATAACTAATTTTTCAACAAAGGAAATTAGAGAAAGGTAATTAATCGTGACAATTAAATGATACGTGCCATTAACTACTAAATTCTGTCCTTAAAAAAAAGAAGTTGTTTTTTTTGCGATATTTCCACCTCATTGAACAATTTTTTGTCATCTTCCTTATTGGTTTTTTTCATCATAAATTGCCTAGTCTTCCATGAAACGATCAAATTTATTATTTGCATTTATTACATATATTATTGATTAATATAGTTCGATACACTGAATTTATACGTTTACATTACTTGCTACGACTTCAAGGTATGAGCTATTTGTAAAATGGGGTTCAATTTCACTTGATTATTACATAAAAATTTTTTTTCAAGATTTACTCGTATTATCATTGGCAAAATTAATTATCAAGATATTTTCGCCCACCATTTTAAAAGGGAAATAGAAAATTTTGCAAGTAACATCTTTTTTATCGAATTTGAGGTACATCTTATAAAACAAAAATATAGAAAATTGGAAGGGAAACATTAATCGTTTCATAGGTTTTTTTTTGATCTGCTAAAATTTCACAGCATTGTTACTATCGCAAACAAAATTACATATTGAGAAATTTTTTCTAGTGTTTGAGACAATTTTAAAAAAAGAAAAATTTTTAACCAAATTGAACAAGAATTAAAAGAAAAGGATTTTTTGTACAAAGTTTTTTTACCTTCAAAAATGTCGTCATAATACGCGATATTTTATTACCATTGCGAACGTGCGAACGGAGTTACACCTTGGTAACTTTTTTGTAGAATTCGTATTATCGGATTAATTTTAAGAGAAAATTTTTTGAAACAAAAATACTTGAAATTAATTGGAGGGGACTTCTTGTATCCGTAATTTCTCGGTATCTCCAAAATTTGGATATAATTTCACTTGAGACAATTTCAAGAGAAAAGGCTACAAGCAGGTAAGCATAGGCGATCTGCCTCAGGGTCCAAATTTTGATGATATTTAGGTGGCAGGTGGGTTGGGTACCATCGAAAAGCATTCATGAGCAAAATTTCAGCTCCCCCGATCAGACTGGAATTTTGTTCTTAAATTTCAGTTGACGGGAATGATTGAAATTTTGCTCAAGGATGGACCCTTACAAGGGCCTTTCATGAAAAAATCAACCCCACTCTAATTTTGCCCTCCAAGAAGGCATTTTCGACTCAATTTCTTTTTTTTAAATATCTACCTCACTTATAGGGTAAATAAGGGTGTTTTTTTTTTGAAAAATCACTACTCTGTCACTAAATTTTC
>QBDW01005813.1:0-32620 GCA_003261595.1 Maconellicoccus hirsutus | reverse complement strand
AAGCATAGGCGATCTGCCTCAGGGTCCAAATTTTGATGATATTTAGGTGGCAGGTGGGTTGGGTACCATCGAAAAGCATTCATGAGCAAAATTTCAGCTCCCCCGATCAGACTGGAATTTTGTTCTTAAATTTCAGTTGACGGGAATGATTGAAATTTTGCTCAAGGATGGACCCTTACAAGGGCCTTTCATGAAAAAATCAACCACCCCACTCTAATTTTTGCCCTCCAAGAAGGCATTTTCGACTCAATTTCTTTTTTTTAAATATCTACCTCACTTATAGGGTAAATAAGGGTGTTTTTTTTTTGAAAAATCACTACTCTGTCACTAAATTTTCCTTCTTACCTCGTTAATAAGGTCAAATTTCAGATTAGAAAAAAATCTGTATTTGAAAAAAATCCATTAAATTATAAAAAATTAACGCGTTATATGCTTGTTGAAAAAAAAAACTATACGACGTCACATATTCTGAGAAGCAGCCAATGCATAAAAAATTGCTAATAATTTATCATTGTGTAATTTTTTTTTAAATATTTCCCATTTACTTTTTTTTTATCAGTTCTTGCATTACTTTTTAACGAAATTCACTACTTTTTCACATTTTTCACTACTTCTACCACCTGTTGGATACCATGACTTGGCACAATTTTCAAACCTCATTTTCTCGAAGTATTTTTGACCGCTGAATATCGTATATATTTTTTTTCGAAATTTTGCCTCCAAGGGGCCGCAGTCAGAAATCGTAAAAATTGTTTTAAAAAAACATGTAAGTGAGCAATGATTGAGGGTCGAATTTCCTTTAATTTTGAATCGAGTAAAATATAATAAATGCATTATAATCCAAAAATCGATATATGTCGAGAAAAAAATTATCCAAGTAATGAGTTTAAATGCATGTGCATTTATCGGTACTTCTCAGTGCGCAGACCACCAAATTATTATAAATCGGAATTCCCAAAATTAAAATAAAATTATCAATAACACTTCCATTAATTTCAACTATTTCCGTGAAATTTGCCAAATTGTCCCTTTTCCCACTACGTGCGCCATTTCTTCCAAACTTTCCTCAAAATGCACCATTATTCGAAGAATTTAAACAAAACCCGTTATATCTTAAGCAATAATACCGCCGTAGAGCTTCACGCGCGAACGCTTCGATCATTATCATTCAGATGCGACCATGAAACGAATTGTTCAAAAACGCATAAAAACAACCTCGTAAAAGAATACTCTGTCCGAGAACGCGCCCAACATGCAAAAAATCAGAGATTTCGTTCGGCGATTACTATGAACGACCGTTTGGAAAACACTAACAATGAAATGTTCTTCAATTGATTAATTACGTAGAAAAAGTCCACAAAAAGGATACCAAAGGGCAAAAAGTTACCGCGTCAATTGTCATATGCATCTAAAACAATTTCTATGACACCACCTCATAGTAAATATTTCGCATTACGATCGACCCAACTCGATTGAAAAATAACCCAAACAACGAGAGAAAGCCACCCACCATAACACACTCATTACGACAACACACTTTATCCACGTGTACGTTAAATTCACCGACGCATCGGATCTTTCGAAAACAACGCAAACGCATTTTTTTCGCGCCCTTAATTGATTCGGGTCAGAAAATAAGGACGCTGGCGAGAGGAACGGTAGATAAAACGATTCGATTGTTTGGTTAAGCGAAATAGACCAGATGACGAAGACCGAGAGGGTAGCACGGTTGCCGCCTTTGCGTCGTATAAAATACGTACATATGCGTGTATACACAAAGCGCTATAATTGAGTTATGATTATAAGTTTACCTCGCGTATAAAGGGGAAAAAGGTTTTTTAAAGTCATTCGATGTCCGATGCCCGTATCTGCACGCGCGCGCCGCTACCGTTCACCGTTAATGACGCCGGAGACGAAGGAGCTCGGCGGAGAAAGACGTAAAACCTGACCTGCGTCACATCGAGAGACCGGCGGCGGCGACCAGCTACGATGACAACGATGGTGGTTTTCGCGGCCTAGTAACTAGTATACAGAACTCATTCATTAAGTTGTTACGCGTCTGGTTTTCGTTTAATTTGTGGCTTTTGATGTGCTGGTGCTGCGATGTCGCGTATCGTCCGTAAATATGCATATATATGCAATTAGGTAACACCAATCTTGGTACTCGAATAGTGGAAAAAAACACCAAACGATCGCACCATTTTATCGATTTGAATAATCCTTCGAGGCTTCGAAAACCATAAATAGATCTACTTTACTACCCACAAAGGCTGCAGCTATATAGTAAATCCGAAAACAATTTCCTCTCGAAACACCTCACATCCTTCATCGCCTACTTTTTCACAACTACACCAAAAAAACGAATCGCGGTACACGAAAACGCGAATAAAACACGCGGAAAAACTGAATTTCGTTTTCATTTCCCTCGAGGGTTAGACACATCGTAGTCGCGAAGTTTTTGATCTTTAAACAAAAGCGATGATCCGTTTACTAGGTAAATGTACCGTGAAAATGTGGCACGTGAATTTTCGCGTGCCACATTTTTCCGTTGCATCTACATCGCGTCTGTGTTCTTCACACGCCGTAGTAATTAAAGTAAAGTGGTTTAATGGGACCGCAGAGGTGAAGTATACGTCGTCGGGAAAATTTATAGATTTAAGGTGGTTTACGAATTAAAACTCATTCCGGAAAGTGAGCAAATTCTACAGTAGAGATGAATACAGCGGGATGAATCAAATAAATGGACCTAGCTTTCGCTTAGGGTTTTCTAAACTTTTTTTCACCATCAGATTATACACATTGAGATTGAACCACTCAAAACTCTATAACCAAGGGGAACAGCAAAAAAATCTAAAAATATAATTTATTGATAATTACAAGACAAAAAAAGTTGAAGCTACTTTTATGGTGCAATTTATTAATTTTATTAATTTTTCCAAAATAATTTCCCATCCTTGAAAATTATCTGAGAAATGCGAATCTCATCCCTAACTCTGATGATTTTAATTACAAATTCGAATGCTCCCAGTTGAATCATTCTTTCTTCTTTTGATCGAATTCAATCAGCCGTTTATCAGCTCCTTTTTTACACTTTCCGCACGACCCTCCTAATCAGCTTTTGTTCTTTTATCCTTCCTTTCAAGCAGCATTTTTTCCTTTTTATTTGCTTCTATTCTTTTTACTAGATAGATGCTGACTTGCTGTCGATTTTATACTTTTTTTTCCTGTTCCTGTCTCTATCGCGTTTCTTTTCAATTGATCAACGCCATTTTGAATTTTTCAACTTGAATAAAAAACCACAAAATATATGGAATTTACTTTCTCCATCATTATATTTTTTTATTTTTATTAATTTAATGATTATTATTGAAAATATATTTTATATTTCTAGTAATGTAATATTTTCTTTAAATATGTCTTTTTTTATAATTAATAATTTTATAATCTTCAATTTAATAAATAATTGCTAATTTTTTAAAATAAATTCTACTCTTAAAAATATACCGATATATTTAGTAATATCACGAAAGAAGTGAATTAAATTACAAAATTTCTAACAACAAATTTTTTCAAATCGAAATTCCAATTTGAAAATCTTAGAAATAAATTTTCTCAATAAATGTAAACTCTGTCAAATTAATGTAAATTTTTTTCGTTTTTTTCGTCGACGTCAAACTTTCCAAAATCTTGCTTGATTTTATTTTTATATCTAAGAAAAAATGACAGCCCTTTTTGAAAATTTACAAACATTCGACAATTCATAAAGTCCAGACCGAATGCTAACATTGTTTTTTCCAGTAAAAATAAAGTTTATTTTTGTTATCTCGAGGGCGATATTCTAAATAGTTAAATTGGGGGAAAACCTAAAAACTTGGCTGTAAAAAAACTCGTAAAATATAAAAATAATAAAAAATCAACCTCGCGAGCTGAGATTTTAGTGTTAAAAGTTCCTATACGTATGATACGAGTATTTTCAAAATATTGATATTTTTTGAATCGGTAAGAAAAACTTGATAAATAAAATCGTGTTTTCTCATGTTTTGTACATAATAGTTTCGATGACATATTAAATACGATAATGAAAATTTTTCCATAATTAATTCTTTTTATTTGACCGATTAAATTTTCAAAAGTAATGGTTTAAAAGCGTCCTACAACGACCATGTGACAGGAAAAATTATAATTCATGTCCTAACGTGTTAAAATTAACATATGTATATTACGCAAAATTTGAATTACAGGGTGTCTAATGAATTTTTTTTGAAAAATCTCCTCTTTTTCTCTACTTTCTTTACCAAATTTTCAAAAACCTTTCAACTTAACCCCTCTCTCCCCTCTATCACATCAACGAGGTTCAATTTCACATTGAAAAACATCAAAATGAAATTATTAAAAATAAATAAATAAATAAAATGTAAATACGACGTCACATATTTTGACAGTGCTGCCAATTCCTGAAAAATTGCTAACCATTTATCAAAAATGTACAGTTTTCATACTCGTACCTATAGTTTTTTCAAAAATAATTCCATTCTTACACTACTTTCTGACAAAATTCACTTCTTTTTCACTACTTTCATTATCTATTTTTAAAATCACTACCTTTTCACTACTTTTATTTCTTTCATTACCTGTTAAATATCCTGAATAATAATTCAACTTCTTGAATTATTTTGGGAAAAAATTATGAATCCGATTTCGGAATAAAAAACAATATACTAAGATGTTAATTTCAATACCTTCTAGACAATCAACTTTCCCTGGCAATAATTCACGTTACTTCCTTTGAAATTAATCTCCGCGATGACTTATTCCTAACAGAGACTCAACGTCTCCCTTTTTCAAAACGACAAAAATATAAGAAATTAACGTAGAAAAAAGGGAATCTTCCTTCGCTTAAATTCGCTTAGCAATCACCAAAGCACTCTATACCGCTATTATCACCGAACTTGAATTACGATCAATCATCTACACGTTTTACGCGGTTCGAATTCACATTTTAATACATCGACGGTAATCGTGGATGCTGCATCCAACACATTTTATCTCGTATACACACATCATTACCGTCACTCTTGTTGATAACCCTTCGTCATTCGAAGATGCACCGTTGTACACACCAGTTATTTGAATCTCAACTACGTATATGACATCTTGTTCCATTTCTCGTATCGAATATCATCATCGTGGCGATAATACTCGTAGTAAGTAGGTACTCGAGTAGGTACATAGAAAATAAAAAAGTAGCTTTCGATTATAAACTCACGTCCCAAGATGCAATATGTCAATGTACAACGTGAAGGGGTTAAAGGAAGATGGCACCAGCGCCTTTCGGTCTTCGGTGAAATTGGGGAGAAAAAGGACTTATACGAAATCCATTTCAAGGGCGACTGGACCAAGTTGTTACCTTTTCGTATAAAACGTATCCGTCTTTTTATTAAGTTAAAGAATCAATCTCACTTTTCAAACACCCTTTTTATTTCCATTTTCTTCCATCCCTCTGTATACACACTACACAGTTACACACGCCATTCTTTCCATACTCGTGCACCGTACTGTACGAAAACTTCGTCAACATTACCAACAATGCAAAATTCACCTTTCGCGTTCCACGTATTTACACATACATGTTCACCTTTCGCTTACATATAAATGGTACCATGGTCAAAGATACAGACGTGAAGCTACATGCTGAGCTATGGAAAAATTTAATTATTCATTTGCCGCGGCGCTAAACCAGCTCAAAGTATCTCGTAGTTAATTTAGTAACGTTTCTTCCATCCGAAGTATCGGCAAAACGCTGCTTCCTTTCGTTGCGAAATTCATCTCGCATCGAGCGATAAACAGAAAGCTTGAGCTTTCGGCGTATCTAATCCCGAGGCGATATTTTTACTCTTCGAGGAAGAAAAAAGCCCATACCGCGGTGTTTTGCTCTCGTCGTCGTAATTTAATTGCCCACATCAATCACGAAAAGCGTTTCGGATTCATTTTTGCCCGACAGCTCAAAGCTATAGGCTTTTTTAACCTCCTCGATTTTCGCCTGATACGCCACCCTTTTGGTACTACATCTGGATGGATTCGCCAATTGTCGATACATGGCGTCGCGTAGCTCCAGGGAGGTAAATATTTCAAATTTTAATCGAGGTTGGTGAAAATATAAACTTCACGGATTCTTACGAATATCTTCATATCGACTGTAAAGACCACTACATGAAAACGCAATTGACACGAATTCGTCGGCAGTCCATCTTCTTGGCCCTTTTAAAGCACACACCTCTAGTCCCAAACACACCAATTATAAAACTTTCCCCCTTAAATAGATAATAATTACAACATCCATTATATGTAAAAGGTTCCCTTTTCTACGCACATTTGGCAAAACAGCGTCATGTTTTTCGCAAAAGGAAACACGAGGGCTCCTTAACGATCACCGTATATAGTTAAAATCAACTTAAAATCCAATAAAATAAACCTTCCCCTAAACGCATACTCGCTCATCACCGAGCAATTTTTTTCTGCCTTACAAGTTATCAAAATTTCGCAAAATTGATATAGAAAATTTCCCCCATACATGTCTTTTTTCACGCAATAACGCATTCCGACGCAAATAAACCAAAATATCCTTAGAAATAATTAAAATCCCCCTCATCGAATATTTCGCCGAAGCATAATGGCATTTTTCAGTTGCGTTTTCACGCCCACTACCACAAAATAATTTATTTCGTAATCGCCGAGAATTTTAATCGGCTTCTTTGGCGCGCATTTTCTATATTTTTTCTCTCTTTTTTTATGTTGATTCACAGGAACACGAATTTCACATAGGACGCGATACAAAGAAAATCGAAGTTTTTGGAGAACTTGTAGCTTGGAACACTTCACTTTTCGGAGATGAAATTTACCACAATTTTAACAAAGCGTATACGCTTTACCACTTCCACATACCAACGAGCACTTCGTATTAGTGTTGAGATCGTGTAAACGCCACCTTATATCATTCACGCGAATGGCGGAGGAAGCAATAAAAGTTCCTTCACGACTAACAAACGGTTAATTAATCTTTTCATTGTGTTGGCACGAACATCGCGTATAGTGAAAGAGAGAGAGAGGTAGAGAGAAAGAATGAAAAAAAAAAAACACGTATACGAGAATTATTTTTTCAGTTTGATATATAATTCGAGTTTTACGCGAGTCGAGTCGATTCGACGATGTAATTTTATATCATCTCGGCGCTCATTGGTCTTTTTTCTTGAGTTTTTCGTAATATTTAATCAGTTTTTCGAAGAAATTGACAACAGATTTGCCAGAAGCACTGGTAATTTATCATATAATATAGTGATTTTTGGCTTAACTTTTGAATTTTTTTTATCGAAGAAAAAAAACAAACTTATTTCAAACGCTGATAAAATGATTATTTTGAGCACGCGAAGATGTGTTGGATTTAAAAAAATAGTATTTCGGAAAAAATAGATCAATTCATCAAATCAGTTGAAAAATTTTTAGCCACTGCCAAAGGTAGCAGAAATGAGTAATTACAGATAATTTACCAGTAATGTACCAATAATTACTAGTAATTACAAGTAATTCACAAAAAATCACAGGTAATTTACCAATAATTACAGACAATTTACCGGTAATTACAGACAATTTTCCATAAATACCGTAAGTGCCTAAGTAGTGATGTAATGATTTATTTGAAGTTTTGTAATGGACTGATAGTAATTTATTTATTTATTTTTTTTGATGGTAACACTGATCGACTGAATTTCTGATACACCAACAAGCTGTCGTAGATTCTCCATCAAATTTTGTTCTCTTTTCTGCGCGAAATCTAATAAAATTTACTAATGATCAAATCTTTAAAAAATTTTTATCGTTGAATGAAGGACACCCATGTCCCTTAAGGTACTTTTTTAGCTTTTCGTGATTTGTTTCAGCCCCCCCAGTTTTATTTTTGTTTCTTTAACACGACAAATCAAGAGAAAAAAGGTTGAGCCTGGAATTTCTGCGCAGAAATAATCCCCCTTTTGATTCACCAACTAAATAAGTAAACAAAACAGAATCAATCTATTTCGACTTTTAAAATCAAAATAATTATACTATTACAACTAAAACTCCAAAATTTCAATTTTTCATGATCGAATTTTTGAAAAATTTTTCAATAGAATTTCTATACGTGTTTTTTCAATTGGAATTCCATTTTTTTAGAATTATTTTTTCATCAATTTTTTCTCCTAAATGTATTTTCCTTCAACTGAAAATTTCGAATTCGATCTTTAACCTAATTCGGCACCTTCATGAGAAAACATTATTACCATGTACACTAAAAATTGACGATATCTTTCAACTAAAAACAAAATCACATATTCAAATATTCCAACCATGCACTCCCACTATGACCACTTCCCTCCTCATTCATCGCCGCATTTCAATCAAAAAGTATTGAAAAAAATAACAAATTGGATAAACCCACAACACCACGTCGCGTTACAAACAAGGGAAGACGAACAAAGCCTAATACGATCGCTGAATTAAAACCATATCGAATAAACGAACGCTTTTCCCGAAACCGCCACACCGCATTGAAGACGTTGCCGAAACCCTCATGAAAATTGCAACGATACCGTGAGGAAGAAAACCGGAAAACATCATCCATTTTTTGCTTTCATAAAAATAACAACCCATAAAGAACCCAGGGAAGTTTACAAGATCGATTATACAAAAGAAATAATACACCAATTAAGTACAAAAAAAGTCGAATTCAGTGAGGGGAAAATAAAAACGTAGCACACGAAAACCTCTCCAATAGAAAGTTTCTATAAAGATGAAAAATGCAAAGGAAACCATACTCGAATTGAAATTCAACACCCAATATAATGATGCTAACATTTTCGTCCTGAGCTTCAAAGAAAACTTGGTTGATTTTCGATACTTGGTGGTTTCACGAAACTATTCTTAAGAAAAAACTTGAAATTACTTCACAACACCGGTTACTCGTCTCCAAGGAGAGATCGTTTTGCGACACTTGTCTTCAAGAGGTTACCAGCCCAGTGTATTGGTTTATTTGTTAAATTCGTCGTTCAAATTCAAATCATCGAGACGTAGAAATATTCCACATCGTACATCTTTTCTCATCATCGCTGAATCTAATTTAAAATTATCTTCACGTTTAAGCGACACCTTAGACTGTGAATTTTCGCGCTACATCGCCACTAGTAACTTTCGCAGTTCACATATTCATACCAAGATGGTCTCCCTTTTGTCGATGTTCCACAATTTACCAATCCCAATACACCACATAATTCTTCTAGGCTATCGTCAATTTTCGATAGGAAATCCCCGGTCTTATAATCTGCTACATTACGTGACCAAAACTCTAAATAAACAAAAAAACCGTACAATTTCCCCTCTAAAACGTTTACGAACGTTTCGTCAACAAGCAATCTCCGAAGCATCTTATAATTCCACCTTTTACCCCCTATTTTCGTTCATTTCGCACAACACGCCGACGACGTAATAAATTTCCCAAACGTTGAAATAATAATTCCACATGACGCATTTACAATTCGTATCTCGTCTCGGTACGTTTCCAATTGCCATTACAATTAAGACGATGTGGAAACAAGAGTAAAAACGGCTTCTGATAAAATCATCCTCGAATATGGAACTGGTTCTTTTAAAACATTAATCAACGTCGACAGAGAAATTTTTCGCCGACGACACATTTTCTATATCCGACCAAGCAAAACGATCGCGAAGGTGGGGGAACATTTGTCACGCAGCGCCACCTCATTACGACGTTTCTCCCTTCGTTGGTTTTTTTTTTCATTCTCATTATCGTAATATTTACACGGTTTAGCAAAACAAGGGTTCATCGAGGTGATTTATAGATAAAAAAGGAGATTGTGTGAATATTTTTGACATCTAGTTGCCGAGACCAATTATACAGTCCTCTTTTGTAGCGTATCTCCAAATACTTCCTGTCCTCTGATACCTAAAAACTTGGGAAATTCGTTTATACTCCATTTCGAGGGGCTTTTTCGACCACATCGCGCACATTACTTCGACATGAACGCGGTTTTTTCCTCATTCACGCGATCGCATTTCCAGAGTGAAAAGGTGTGTTACGCTGGAACCGGTTTATCGGATGGCGCGGCGTTGAAAAATATGTATTTTTAACATCCCGATACGCACACACGAAAAAGCAGCGTTTGCCGCAACCGCAGCGTAGTCAAATGTTGATGCAGGTTTTTTCCTTCTTTTTTTCTCTTTATTTTAATAGCGCTTTTTTTTATGCATCATTCGCAACTCACACACACACAAACGAGGTACCCCGACCAATCGGAAATCGAAAAGGTGTTCCTCGGAACCGGTTCTTCGGTGCGTTAGTGTACGTGAAGCGGCCAGTGTTACGATACAATCGTCGATATTGTAACGTCTCCTATCACGCATCTTGTATACGCGAAATACGCGCCGCGATGGTAATTCGTCGCGCTGACAATCATTCGACTTGTCATCCACTCGACGAGCAACTTCGGGCCGTCAATCTCATGACGTACGCAGGAGACAGTAGCACCTTTTGCACATTCGAAGGAACAGAACCACCGAAGTCGTGATGTTTCACCATAAGGGTAAATCTTCCCACGAACAGATATCCTCTGCGGATCATTTCGATCATTTCGTCACCACCGAAGATCCTCTTCCACGCCAAATTCGCGCTTCTGAAACTCCTCGCGTGCAGATACATGCAGTACCACAGCTGCTAAAACCACGGTACACGATGGAAACCTCGGCAGAGCTACTCACACAACGGCGATCTAATTGCACCGGAATGACGCCGCCGCAATAACCTTGCTGGCGAAGGGCAAAAGGGTACATGAGCTTAGAAAACTCTACCTCGCTACCCTCCATTCGATCGCCTTCCCTGTTTTCAATGCGCTTGGCCGTATATCGTATAAAAATGAATATACCAACCGCTGTGCCCGTATTTTTTCCAGCCTCGTGTGCCAGTGTGCGTCTGTGTATGTTTCCCTCGTCGCGCACAATCTTTCCGCCTACTTCATTATATTATGTTTCATTTAGACTCTTTTTTCGCTCCTCTTACTCTTTCCATCGGTAGTCCTGCACTTCCTCGTCATCGGTACTTCGTCTTTTATGCGCTCTTTTCATCGCGTATGCGAGTCGCAAGACAAAGAGACGCGTAGAAAGAAAGACGGAGAATACGATTCTTCAGCAGTTAAATATTGTTCTCGACAAACCGGCGTGAAAAAACAAGGGGAAAAAGCGCAATAACAAATACCCGCTATTATATACGTATGTATAAAATACACGTACACAGACCTAACAGCGATATTACTCGTATATGCATTTATGAAAAGATCAAGGAGCTGAGAATTTTCTTCGTGCTCGAAAAAAAAAACTTTTTAAACGTATAACATACGCCTAAGGCAACCGCATCTCGTATAACCGCACAATTCCGCGCACCTCTTGCCACTTCCTATTTAAAACTCGACACGCCTAAATTAACGCTATTTCGTACTTTTTCTTCTTCGTTGAGCCGAAGGAATGAAAACAGCCGAAGTATAATAGAAGCGTGATTGTTGATCTTCAAATCCCTTCTCTTTTCTTTTGCACGTATCAACTTTCAAACACGAGTCGAGAATTTTCGTATCGTTGAATTTATCTTAATTTCGCTTCTTTGATATTTCTATCGTTTGAATTTTTAAAGTGGAAAGTTGTGGAAGCCATTTAAACGCGGTAGCTGCCGGCAACAGCCATTTTCTTCATCTCGCTGTCCGAATTTCGCTTATAATTTACGTCTGAATTTGAATTTGGCAAATGAGACCACATTTTAAAGCGAACCCGACACAAAATTAACCATTCTCGAGCATTTTTCCACATATTAAGACTCCACGCTGCATTCACGAATGGAATTCGTCCCAATGCGTCCTCTATCGATTCATTATGCTCTCAATTAAACTCGAAAATATTGAAAATTGGAGACCAACGTGAACTCATACAAATACACGCCATTTTGTAAATTATAGCATCATTCATCTTTCTTACGCTTGCTCGCTCTGCGGAAATTTCCACTCATTTTCCAGATTAAAATGTTATATTAGTAATTTTTTTCTCAATATACCACCACGACACATCCTTCATGTTGAATTCTGCTTTCGCAGGTCAATTAAAAGAGGTTGACAGTTCAACGAGCCACGTTCTCTGAGCACACATACCACAATAATATTTTTTTTTAAATTCGCAGTTTGGTTGAGCCTGATGGTTCATTCATGACCCAAGACCAATTTTTCAAGGAAAAAAGCATTAAAATTGCTCCATGTCAATAGATTAAGCATTCAAACAAGGAGGGTTTAGGTACTTGGAGGTTTCGATCGTCGTAAATGCAAATTGAGGAGTTCCTTCGTCTAATGTCATACTTTGGGCATTTGAAATGTCTCAACAGTTAAGTAATAGGTTTGAGGATGGGTTTACGGATTTTTTTTTTTAGAAAATATTGAATACGATCTTCCAAACGGCTTTCATTTTGAACGATACATAATAACAAAAACAAAATCGAGGCTTTAAACATCAATTTTTTAATTTTTTCCGGTTGGAAAAGATATTATTTTTACATAAAAATGAGCATTTAAAATGAAACTAATCATCATCGATTCATAAGGACTACAGTAACGATAACAGGAGTTTTTAGATGAAGAAGAGAAGGCGGAGGAGAGGGGACGGGGAGAAAGAGGGGGGAAGAAAGGGAGGGAAATAATAGGAGGGTATGAGTGGGGAGGGGAAAGAGAAGGGAATTTTTCTCAACGATATTTAAATTTAAAAATAGTTTTCCTCTCCTTTAAAACACAAAATTATGAAGACAAGTCAAAGAATTGAGAGAACAGTAGTTCAAGGGAGGAGGAAAATGAGAGGGAGGTAAATAAGGCGATGGGCAGATGGGGAAGAAGGGATGGTGAGGGGGAAGAATGGGAATGGGTGAGGGAATTTTTCTCAGCAACGGTATACAAATTCAAAAATACTTTCACCCCCTCCCCTCCCCTCCTCCCTTTAAAACAGACAATACTTAAGACAAGTCAAAGAATTGAGAGAGCAAGGAAGTTTTCCGAGTTTTTTTTTGTAGCTCGACGACACGTCCAACAAAATTTTACAGAAATACAAATAATTTTTCTTTCAGGTACAATTTACTTACATACAAATAAAAACTGAAAAAAAAATTGAATCAGTCAATTCATAGCAAAAATTTTACTACAATAGCTTTAGAAAAAACCTAGAACTTCCTAAAGAACACTAAAAAAAGTACAAACATCGAGACTCAAATTCATAAAATGCATTTAAAACCGAGTCCGAAACAAACAACTAACATCCGACGCAGGCTAACTTCATTTCAAAGGTATTCCCAAGTTTATAATACCGAATACGAATGGAGATCTTAATTTTATAATTTTTCATTAATGTGGTATTTCATATGTGACAATATTTCCTGGCGCTTTCATCCGAAAGAATTATACAAATTAACTAGACAAAGCTTTTTTCAATTACACTTACGAAATAAGCTCTTAGACGAGTTATGGTCGTTCATCATGGAGATGTTATCTTTTCCACAGATTCGCTGAAAAAGAGAACTGATTACATTGATTTTCAAAATTTGTATTCACGACGAAATTAACATTTTACATTTCATTAGTACATTCGCCTCGTCGTTTACTGTCATTTCTTCGAGATTCGAGAATACGAACGACGCCTTCTTTTTCGCGTCCATTCGCGAAAATTCATCAGTTCATCAGTTCATCACCTACGAGTTTCTTGCATCAGTCAACATTTCTATATACTTCAGGGTTATCGCGCCTTATTTTAAATGTAACGTTAAGCAGACATTTGGCCGGTTGCCCGCTTACATAATTCATTATCGTTCTCATTGAGAAAAATCTCTCGACCTCAGTTCTATAACACATTTTACGCCGAGATGAAAAAAAAAAAAGAAAAAGAAAACGCGACGACTAAAAAAATCTATGTCAAACGTCGATGTTGGTTTTTTAATCATAGAACACACGTCGTCTTCGGAAGGATAAAAGACCCGATTAGTATACGCGGTCGAGAAACCCGTCACCTTTTTTACGTTTACGTCTTGTTCGTGTCTTTTGTGCGCTGTTTGAGGCACAAATTACACATTGTGAACGTCCCTTAGCTATTCCCTTTTTGGTAACACTTACTCTTTGTGAAAATATACGGATGGTGTCTTTATGTATGCGATACCAATTACGAGCACGTTGCAGGGTGACCATTTTTGAATTACGTTTTATTACAGATACTGAAAATGGATAAGACTTCTTGACCAAGGATGCCCGGCCAAAAAATAACGTAAATTTCATTTATTCATGCAACCAGTTACCCCTGCATGTAGTAATACCGTCCATCATTATCGAAGGGTTAATACCAACGTGACACTTCCAACTGACGTTTGATTTACACACCCCCTCGGACACGTAAACGATAATAGCATCGAAGCACTCAACACATATAACCAAACCATCCATTAGCCAGAGCCGAAGAGGGTGTCATGAACCACCGTCCTCTTTTTCATCGTTATACGCTGCAGGATGGACTCGCAAGTGCGTAATTTCCCTTTATGGCTGCATACGCCGTATCTTCGCACTTCACCCGTATTTAATTGGAGGAGCACACATCTCGTAATTAACGCGGCCGAACGAAGCGCACGCGCTTCTTTGATTTCAATCTGAACACGACCACCGAGAGTCACGAACGTCGATAGAAAATCCACATCTTACCTATTTGGAACGAAAGCGAGAAAGAGATAAGAGACGAATAAAAAACACTTCGTATAGTCAGAGCCATTCGAAAGTCTCCAAACAACACTCGCCTATTCGCATTACAACGATTTAACTGTCACTATAACAACCCAACGGTCAATTTCCTAAACAGAATCCTGTTGAGGTGCTCACAATAGTCGTTCAAAATGGCTTCACGATCTAAGCCTTGCCGCCGCCAACACCCCCTTATTTTTCAACATCCCCAAAAATCGCCTTGGCGTGCGTATACTTTTAACGAGCAACTTCCATATCCCTTAGCCTCTCATGGCTCCGTACACCCTCGATATAGTAACGCACCCCGACTCGAGGAAAAGTCTTAACAAAAGAATAAAAACTTGTTCCTTCCTGTTCCTTCGTATATGAAATGCACGCGTTCTTGGCGCTTTGGTTTTCATTATCTGGATATATGCGGCGAACTCGCGCCCCCTTTTTCATCTCCGTCATCGGAACTCGGACACCGATACAAGCAACGCAACGTATCAAATTAACATTTAGCCGCACCCGTTAGCTGGAAAAATTCATCGCAATTGATACGCATCCGCGATGGTATAACGACGCCTGGGTATCGGCGTCTTCCAGTACGCAAGGTCAACCTATTATACACATATAAGTCAACACGTGTTAATGCATTATCACCGCCAGCACCATTTGCACATTAATGAACTGCCTTCTTATATTGTGTACATTTCGACTTATCTTGAACACTAAACAACGTAGTACAGGTGCAATTTCATTCGTCCGTGTATTTCGCTCACCAAAACAAACTTCGATCGCTAATCCAAAAAAACAATATCGGATTACACCGTGAATACGTTTAGGTTATGGCTATAAATAAAATACTCTACGTCACACAACAAACTGGTTCTGGCCAATTAAAAACAATGTAATTGATTTTATAGTATAGCCGCCTATAATAATACGTACGATTTACATAATAACTACGTTTTTTTCATTTCGGCCAGATTATAATTTTTTTCTTGAAAAAAAAAACATCAGTGTTGCCCAAATACAAAACACAATGAAACCGTGACCAATTTGCTTTCGCCTTTTCGCCATCGTGAAACTGCGGGCAAAAGATGCCGACTATTCGCTTGATGGGCGTCATCTTCGATAAATCTGGGAATAACCTTCGAAACGCTTCGTACCACCGGTAGTTTTTTTCCTCTTTCATGATGCATTGAGAAAAATTACGTAATCTGTTATTAGATTCCCGAGGTACTTGGGCAAATAGCCGAAGGATCGCTGAGAGAAAACGGTAAATTTGAAAGCGAATATCGTTGACATGAAAAGCCCGAAGATGTAATTGGAGAAATTACAGCGAAAACTATCTCCAATGCAATGTAAACTCCTCCAATGAACGTTCATGTACTAAAAATCTCGAAAGATTTCGATAATGTAATATGCCTGCCAAGTAGATGGTATCTTAGCAGTAGTTCAAGGAAAAATATCGTCACAGTAATTATTTCGTATTGGAACACCATCTTGAATTAATTACAAGTCTCATTTTGCAAGTCGACTCGACGCTGTTGAAATTTTTCAAAAATGATGCTCGAATAGATATAGAGCAGTGTTACCAACATCGGGCACTTTTCAGCAGTTCGAAAAATTTGGGGATTTTTCCGGAGATTTTACAATTTTTGGGGTTTTGCGAATTTTCAGGAATAAACGCGTATTTTATTGCATTTTTATAGTAAATTTTCAATCCAAGAGCAATTACCTGCAATATCGAGTAAATCTCATTGGACCTGAAATTTGAAATGTTTTAAAAATACTTTTTGAGCAAAAATTTATAAAAACAATTTTTTAATTTTTTTCACGGATTTTTGCTCAAAACGTGTTTTTAAAAAATTTCTTCACAGTTTGGCTACGGTTTGGCCTTCATAAGAGAAAAACGTAAAAGAAACTTTCTTAAACTATGCAACAAATTAGCAAGTTTTATTAATTGATTCAATAAAACTGGCTGTAATGAACGATTTTCCAAAACAAAATTACAGAAAGTAGAGGGGATAGGCATTTTCAACGCTTTAAAAAAATAAAACATAGGATTAGCAGCAGAAGCAGGGATTTTTTCCCCCCAAAAACTAAGGATTTTCTGAAATTTGGATTGGCAACGCTGATATTTAGAAACGAATTTCAGAAAAATACAAAATGGCGGCCAACTAAACGATTTGGGATCTACGGGATACCGAAGAAGATACGTGAAAAAAACGAACACGAGGAGGGGGGAATTGGGGAGGAGACACTTTCCACGACGTCTATTTTCGATGACTTATATTTCGATACCTCAATTTCAAATACTTGATACGATCACGATATTTCAGTCGAAATCGACTCACTTAATTTTTTTTTTCATCAACTTCACCTTTATCGATCAAATCTCATTCTAACAAATCGCTCGAGTCAAATGTTTCAAAACTTCAACCACTCTTCGAGTAATAATTTGTTAATTAAATTTCAAAAATTAAATTCTCCCTCGAGCATTCTCCATCCCTCATCCCTTCACTTTCTCACATCAGTCAACAACACCTTGCACAAAATTACCATAATTTCGTCTCATTATTTCAACAGAACAAAAAACAACACTAATAACAAAAGCGTATTCAACGAGTAAATTTTTACATCGGTATAAAAACCCAATATAGGTACACGATTTCACAACTACAAACACAAAACACACCCATCGTGTATTAGTGGTAACTTAGGCAACATGTTGTGTACACCCTTCAGTGTGCTGTGCACACGTTGGAAAAAAGAGAAAGAGGAAAAAAAGAGAAAACGCAACCGCGTACCATCTACACTAAATTATCGTATAACGATCATTATGATCGCACATTTGTTTATTTTTTCGACACCGGAGTTACCCCGCATACCGCACTTCGCCCCTTCCCACGACGCTTGCAATACGAATACATTTATACGCACACACGCTCAACCAACACCGATAGCATTCGTGTATATAAATTTTCCCAATTACAGACGGTTTAAATAGCCGATTAATTTTCGACGACGACGTAATTAAACGACGATTATTTTACGAGTATGTTTACGCAACGTCTACCACCGTTTTGCCCCTTTGTCGTGGGTTTTTTCAACGTTTAAAACATACGAGATAACAAATTAACATCGAGAGAAGAAAAACACGTTTAAATGCGAAAAATACTGCGGAGAAAAAAAATATACAGTGAATTGAAATATTAACTAATTAAAACGAACATCCTTTTCTTTATAGAAAACATTACGAAGAAGTGAATGGATCGAAGTTCAATTTAAACTTCAAAAATAATTAAACCATATAAAATAAATTTTTGGGTGATTTTTAATTTGATATTTTTTTTGAATTGGCGCTATTCGTAATGGACTAAAGTTCGTCTAATTTTACTAATTAGTAATACCTCGTTTCGCATCGTCAATCTCATCTACATGAAAATTACCTTTTTTATTTTTCAAATGAGCCATTAATTAATAAAAAACCTTATTCTCAAGAAATTTACACATATGAGAAATACACCAGCGACGAAATACACCCTCAAGTGAAAAAAATATCAATGAAATCTTTTGTACGTTCATCTCCATACGCCACAAAGTGTTATCGATAAATATTTTTGAAATAAGCGCCACTTATTTTGAATACGTTACTCAAAATCATCGTCGGATTTCGTATTGAAAGACGAAACACTTGAATACATGACCAAGCAGGACATAAAAAAACGTTCCATAATTTTGAAATGTTACCTAATAAATTTAAGTCGATAACTTTAAATCGAGATATTTCTACAAAATTCAATGATCCTCGAATTTTTAAAAATAGCCTCTTTCCATTTTTTGAATTCGATAATCTTTTTAGGCAAATTCTGAAACAATTTTCTAACGGTATGCAAATTCAACTGATGATGAAAACAATTACGTTTCGAGTTACGTATGCTGTATCATTTGAAAATAATATTTTCAACATTTCGAGGGGATGAAATGGATTAGTAGAAGATACAAAGATACCGCAACGACCAAATTCCAATTTCCATTTCGCATAAAAATGCATAATTTTCATTTAAACTGCTCAATCTCTACACATGTTTCTCACGAATAATCCAGCTCTTTAAAAGACTACGAAATCTGCAAATTTCAATCTTTTTATATTCTCGTGAAAAACGCCTTCAACTCGTAAACGCAAACAATACTTGATCAACAGTTTATCAATCCAAACAAGGGAAATTTCGCAGACAGAACATCCCAAAGAATATGATACTTTCACATTTACGATTTCTCGGAAATTTCGCATCTTCGATGATCGCATCGAGGGAGTCCTGCAATCGGCAAAAAAAAATCCCACATCTCGTATACTCACTAGGTA
Source organism: Maconellicoccus hirsutus (assembly GCA_003261595.1). Lineage (NCBI taxonomy): Eukaryota > Metazoa > Arthropoda > Insecta > Hemiptera > Pseudococcidae > Maconellicoccus > Maconellicoccus hirsutus. The sequence continues at coordinate 13,429 of QBDW01005813.1, read as the reverse complement.
ACAATCCTCGCGAAATCTCACATGACCTCAAAGGTACCTGCCATAGAAAATTCATGCTAGCATTCTACTTAGAAACGACTGCGAGAATATCGTAGAAAACCACCCCTCCGACACAATACGACCCCTACGCGATAATTTCGGACGCCATTGCCATTTGAAAAAAAAAAAACGAGAAACGCAGACGAAAAGAAAAGGCTCCCTCGTGGCAGCATTACATCGTACTCGTTCCACCGCATTACCCTCTTTTCGTCGAAGATAACCTGTACATTTAGCCGATTTTTTTCTATAGCTTTACAACACACCATAGAACCCCCACTCTCTCGTATACCAAAGAAAATCCCCCAAAAAAAGCGAAAAAATTACGAGAGATTTCCTCGAGAAAAAAGCCCGCGGAGCACGACGACGATGACGAATTCGTGGGAGTTTTTCTGGTCTTGACGTGCATAATGAATGCCGCCGCGCCGCCGAATAGCTTTAGACAATGTGTATACGCACGCGGCGGCTGCGGCTGTTACCGCCGCCGCGCCCTCCTACGTCTCCGCTCCGCTACCACTTTAAGGTACGGTACACCGTCGTCGTCTACATACGCTGCGCGTTTTTGTAATGGTGAATAAAAAAGACGCGGCGTCTGCTTTATTAAAAGCGACGTTGCCGTAACTTTTTTTAAAACTCTTTCTCGCGCGCATTTGTTTAATGGACCGCTATGTTGCCGTGCGCGTAACAGTCCGAACGTGTTCACAGATACGAAGAGCCGCGCGAATGTGGTCGGCATTTACACAACGTTTCGCGTACACGTACCTACACGCTGTATGCGTATGTGTGTGTGTCTGTACATGTACGTACATGAAAGTACACCGCTGCGTGTATCGGAAGCGAAATCTATCACGAAATGAACACCCAAACAAAGCGATAGGATTTCATTCATACGACCTTTCAAAAAATACACCAAAATCATCCACTACCCATCTGAAAACACGGAGTAAAATGGCGTACATGTCCGCCGTAAACCACTCAGGGACCGGTTTATAAGCGAGAAAAATCTTGAAGGAAAGCTCGCCGCAGCGGCAGCATCGTACGCAGCAGGTTCACCGCCTCAGCGACCGTACAACACCGAGGCAGATGTACTCGATGGGCTTCATACCATTGTTATCTTTATCGCATCTTAATGGCGCTAACGAAGATAACGTATAACCACGATTAATTGTTTAATATGGCGTGACTTTTTAATAATCGACATGTATGTACACCGACACCAGCACCGTCGACGGGGTAAGAAGAAAAAGTGAAATTGGACATTGGGCGAAACATTGGTAACTAAGCAGTCGAGTTTTTTTACAATAGTAAAAAAAACTCACGTGTTTGAAGAGAGTAACACGAAGTCTCTTTTTATTCAGTTTCCAACAAATGATGTGTCGTGTTGAATAGAGAGATGAAAAAAAAACAAACGACCTTGACTCCCTTGCCATCCCTAAAAGGCTAAAAGCAATAATGAGTACGAAAGCTTAACAATTATATAGGAAACCGTGGGAAACCAACATAATAAGTCTACACGTGTATTTCCTCAAAATGCATATTCATTGGAAGGTGTGTTTAAAACTAGATAATACATTACAAGACGATGATAACCTTTTCAAAACGAAATCTATGACCTCACAGCAGATCTGCGAATTTGAAGAATGGACAAATGGAAGATTGTGTCGTATATCTCATACATCTTTTCATAATTTCTTAGAATGACTTCAATAACTTCAGGACAATGATAACCGTTTCAAAACGAAATCTGTGACCTCAGAGCAGATCTATTTGAAGAATGTAAAAGTGGATGATTGTGTCGTAAGTCTCAAACATCTTTTCATTTCTTAGAATCGCTTCAACGTTTTCAGGATTTTTCAAGCTCTTTAAAATTAATAATTTTTGGGTTCGTAACTTCGCATGAAGCTTCGAGCTCCAACAAAAAACAGAATGTTTTACCTAGTATCGAAATTTATTTTACGATATCCTACCTCAATATGCAAATTTTTTAGTAACGACATTATCGTCATTTCAGGTGAGTAGCTTTGAAAATTTCGAGGTTTTTCCGATTACGGATTTCTTGAATGAAAAATCAATGCTTTTTCACTACTTTTTATTACAAATTTTTCAAACCCTCTAAAGTTTACGCTCCACCTCTATCGTCAACGTCAAATTTCAGATTTGAAGGAAATGTACAAAAAGTCAAAATTATAATTGTAAAAAATAAACGCATTAATGTATTGTTTATTTAAAAAAATCATATTGTATATCACGTCACGTGTTTTGACAGTGCTGCCAATTCATAAAAAATTACCAATTATACATCAAAAGTGAACAATTTTTGAGTAATTTTTTCAAAAATGTTTCGCGTCTTCGATTTTTTTTATTCTTCCATTATTTTTTGACAAAATTTACTACATTCCCGCTACTTTTATCATCTCTTGAAATCACTACCTCTTCATTTCTTTCAACTTGCAATCTTTCTATTCAAATTTCGAAAAGGGTTATAAAAGCTCATTTAAGTTTAATTTGTACCTTTCTTTTTCACACCATTTGATAAGAAATGAAAATCAGTTAAATTGATTCTCGTTTGGACCAATATAAGAACGGAAAAATTTCCTAATTGAAATCAAAACAACGGATTTCCAACCAAAAATCGAAATACGATTCTTTCAAGTTTTTTCCCCAAAAATGTCATTTTTCGTTAAAGTTTTCTCTCTTAATCTTTCTTTCAGTGTTGCAAGAACGGGAACGGAACGGGAACGGAACGGGAACGAAGAACGCCAAAGAACGCGTTTTTGATTGAGAACGGTTCGAGAACGAGAACGCGTTCTCAAAAAATTTTTGAAAGAACAAAGAACGTTCTGTATTGTGAGAACAAGAACGGGAACGTTAAATTTTTGAGGCGTTCTTGTTCTTATTTTTTCTGGTTTTTTAAGTTACGATTTTAGATTTTCTAGAGATATTACGTATAACTATTACTTATATCGTTCGTTTTTATTTTTGCCAAAATAATAAAAATAAAAAAAATTGGAATAATCCACGTTCACATTCATATATATTTTTTTAATGATACATTTTTTTTAAATTGACTTTATTATTTGATTGATAAAAAAATTTAAAAAAAAATGAAGAACGGGAACGGGAGCAAAAACGGGAACGCGAACATGAAAATTCGGAGTGAGAACGGGAATGAGAACATTCATTGGAAGGGAAGAACAAAAGAACGAAGAACGGGAACATTTTTTGGAATCAGAAAGAACGAACGAGAACAGGAACGGGAACGAGAGTGCCTGCGTTCTTGCAAAACTGCTTTCTTTTTTTTTTCAAAAAGCATAAGTCACTGAACATGAACCGTTAAACATTCAAACAGCACAGTTCAGGTTAAATTACAAAACAAATTCCAAGTATTTCGTGAATTCCGTGGAAATCCCTCTAAATCCCCACGATGACCGGCTGCTCGGAATGGATCTCGTATACATCAACACCATCGACTTCACGAAGGTAATTAGAGCCTGCATCGAAACACCGAGCATCGGGATGAGAAAAAAAAAATGTTAATTCAAATTAGAGATTCCGTATCGCAACATCGCGGAGCGGCCAAGAGGTAATAAACATAAAAAGAGCAGGTTTCCTTCAAGAGCTATAAAGGAACCTTTTCTATTTTTGTTTTTTTTCCATTTCGATTTTTTTTATAACATCTGCCTTTACGTGCACGGTCGTTACTTCTTCGCGGTATACACCTCCTTACGCAACGGTACCGCTATTATTTCGACATTACAATGGACAACATCAACATCGAGGAGACGACCGTATACAGGATGAGAAAGACGGAGAATGCAAAGAGAAAGACACATGCAGACATACGCGCTATAACGATTTCAGCGACGAAAAAGTGTACCGATGTGTATAGGGGTAGTTAAATTGAACGAAAAAATAAAGGAGGTAAGAGCCGCTGTAAATATAGGGAAACGCAATACACTCGGGGTTACGATACCTCCCTCCAATTTGCTTCTTTCATCTCGAAATACATAAACAATCCCTTCACTGGATGGCTGATTCGCGCGCGAATAATGTATCTGTATTATATCGGACATCCTCGTCATGTACAATACGTACTGAAAAGTACACCATTGCGACGTGGAAACCTTACAAATATATTTCCAATTCTTATATTTATACATCATAGACAACAAAAAAAGGAAAGTGGTAGTAATCAGATACGTATACGAGTGTAGCCGGCAGATTAGAAGTTCGTGACCTGCGTTCGTTCGTATATAGAAAAGCTACGTGCGAGCTTTCATTAGCAAAGAGATGGATTTTTTCAGGGGAAAATACAAACGCGCCATTGCCACGTTGGACGACGAGAAAACGCTTCTTTTCAGATGTCTCGACGACCAGCCACGTTAACCGGGTTTTTTTCCTCTTTTCCGCAGCACAGATTCGTCGTATCCGACGTCGTTTACGCTCTATTTATCGCTCACCGTCGGCTTTGTCTGGTTTGCGCTCACGAGATGATAAGCTGGTTGCGGAACGACGATGTTAATTTTTTAATCCATGACTACGCCGCACTACATACGTTTCTTATCGAACCACCATGATGTGAATGTATTCATTGAAGTACGTAAAATACTTGAGAAAAAACAATCCTATCTTAAGTGGTCGATACTTGAAAAGAGACCAAAAGGAAATACCAAACAAAAAAAACCTAATCCTAAAACGCCATAAAGGGTTAAAAATACACTTTCCAGCTTCCAACTGCCAAATGAAAAAATTTACACAAATATTCCCAAAATTAAATAGGCGGTCGTTACCAACAGACCAAAAAGAAAGGGTAATACCAAATATAAGTGGCGAACTGATTTATGTATACGGTTAAACAACTACGCTGCATTGCTCGTGCGTCCCCCCCCCGCCCCTCACCAACACCGCTTAAACATCCACAAACGAAATTCCGCGTACCTCGTGCCATCGAAAGCAGGTCCGCCCTTCGTGTGTGGTGTGGACATGAAGGATACATGTAACAACACACGCACGCTTGCATTTCTACTGCAACACAGAGATGCTGAACATCTGTTGATGATATCGAAACTGGCTTTAAAATGATTCAGTTTCCTTGACTAGAAAACCGTAAAATTACTCGAAACCGAGCAGTACTGAGTTCAATTGATGAAAGTCATTAGATTGGAAGAACTTATATATGAAGGAATTGAGTAATTTGGGGATAATGAGTAACATAGGGCTCCTTAACTTGTGTATGAAATTAATCAGAAGAAAATCAACTAAAGAAATGTCTGTACAGATGTTACGTCATTTGTTTATTTACTTTTTTCCTTATCTAATCAGTAAATTGTGAAAAACTCATTTCAGTCTGCGTTATTTCCGAATAATAATGACGAATTTCTGTCTGTTTCGTTCCATTTTGATGAAAGTACCATAAAACTATTGGTCAATTTGAGATAATGTTGTATTTTAATCGTGATGTCACAGACAGCGCTGCGCTCGGGAAAAAATGAAAATGCGGGGACATCTTTTCAAAAATTGACATCGACTTTTATAGAGAAATACGAGTTTTTCCTAATTTTCACAATTATTATTCAATGCACGCAAAAATTGTATAACACTGAATTTTTAAAGTGGAAAATTCCCGGTTTTTTGAGTATTTTTTGATAAGCGAATTTTGAAAATCAGTACAATATTGCAATCGAAATTTTTTGAAACTATCACACGATGAGCAAATATGAGAGGAAGGGACAATTTTCTAAAAATCTATTTTAATTTTGCCATTTCAACTTTGACAGTTTAACTTTGTTGTTTCGACATTCGATGTTTCAATTGCAAGATTTCCATATTTTAATTTTGATATTTCGATTATCTTTCAATTTAAATATCCCGATTTCAAAACAACGATCTTGATATGTGCTTTGATTTCAGTATTTCAAAATTTCTTCATTTCGAATTCGATATTTCAGTTTTGATGACAACTTCTATATCACAAATTTTTAACAATTTTGTAATGAATATTTACTTCTTTCAACGCTTTCTATTTGAACAGATTGAAAAATTGTGTAGAAAAATTCGGTGACTATGAGAATTCTCTGTTCTTAATGAAAGAAGACACAACTCCGTTGAATTTTTAATTATAACGAAATATTCCACTTTATGGGCAATAAAGATTCAAAAACTTCAGATAATCTGGTCGATTAAAAAATAACCAACGATGTTAACTTCTTCAGGAAACCATGAAAAAATGAAAAATTTTTTTCAATTCTTCAACCGCATAAAAATCATTTTAAGGCATTAAAAATTTTCCAGAAACATCAATAGCACACGAATTCGACGCCAAGATAACAAAATTCTGTACGTCGATGATACCATCACCTTATCTCTAAACGCGGAAGTATTCGACAATTAATTTAACTCATTTGATGTTTTCCAGTCCACAAAGATAAACGCAAACGTGTAACTACCTCGAGAATATTTTAAGCACCACTACTTACATCCGACGAGTACACATTTTGAGAACAACCTTTCCGACACTACAACCCATTCATGCCCGATACACCGAACCGTTACCATGAAATGGACGAATTCGTCGACGTGTTAGTTAAATATTACTAGAACACGAACGCATTTCAAAGTATTTTTCTTCTGGAGTCCTCGGAAGAGAGAAAAAAACGTGCTTTAATATCCTCATCAAGGCGCGATTTTCGTCGCATTCGATCATACGCGCTGTTGCATACGATTTATCTGTGAGAGCCAAGATGCCAAGAATTGGTGCGCCGACTGGAGCGGAAAACAAGACGTCGGAATTATCCGATACGTCCCACGTTGCAACACAGAACGTTTTAATCGCGTTTAATCGCTACTTTATGCCCACGCGTGTGATACATTTTATCGACATCGGCCACTTGGAAGTGGTCGTCGAAATCGAGAGTATCTAGGAAATTTTAGGAACTAGTAACTCCTCACTTCTTCACCGCTACCGGATGAAAAGTGGACATATCGCGATAGATCAGTCAACATGTTGAACAGAAATTAATTTTACAATGAAATCTCCACAAACATTAAATAATCTCTGTGATATGTGCCTTGATGTCTCATTCATAAGATATGTATCTTCATAAGTGAATAACATTTCGTCGAAATTGATACCAAAAAGCCATCGAGAATATAAATTTCAACTTCTCGAAGTTTACGTTGAAAAGCACACAAACAGAATTTCGCGTCAAAAATCGAAATTTCTACGACTACGCAATGTTCATCGCTATAATATTTATACATAGTAAAAATTTAAAAACTACATAAAATATCCAGATGAAAATGAAACTATTTCAAAGTTCTGTCGAGTTTTCCGTATTCGTGAAATTAATAAAATAAAACGACCAATTACCAATGGTATTTGCATAATTCATTTTCGAAAGATCGAAGTTATACTTCATAAACCTTCGTGAAGTCAATTCACATCATAAAATTTTCAATTTAGGTCACGTTCAGAAGTCACGACAAAGAAAACATTTTCCAAGAGTTCAATCAACCATAACACTATACCTTTCTTGAACACCTTTCATATACGTTAACAAATTTGTAGAGAAAGAAATAAACATTTTCCGATTTTATATTACTTTTTCACAAACTACGGTAAGGGATGTTTCATCGTGAAATGAAAGACGGAGAAGGTAAGGGTGGGAAAGAGATATGTATAGATAAATTTCAACTAAGAATGGCATGGCTCTATTTCAAAGCTGGTGTTAAGAAGGAAAATTTTGGTGGTTAACCCCCCCCCCCTGTTTTTTTATAAGCAAACAAATAAAGCTGTACGTGTGATGTTGAGTGTTCTGAATGAAAAATGTTAAAATTCAAAAGTATTGTAATTAAACATTAAAACCCTGGCGTGTCACACAGTGAGATATTCTCAATATGCCACACTGTGGTGAAAATCACCTCGGTATCGAAATCGAAACTCGAGGTCGTTTTTGAAAGTAGCCATCAAGGAAACACATAGTACTCGTCTATTACAATGACAAACGGAGTTCTCAGCTCCTCCAGCACCCGATGTTGAGTGAGCGGCCACGCTCTGCTACCAAATAATGGAACTGTCAAGCAAAAAGTCTGATACCTGATAACTGGAGGTATCGATGGGACATCGATCACAATACAATCATATACAAATGATTACAAAATTTTCAAAATTTACTCTTAAGGCTATACTTCGCAGTGAAAACGACCGCAGTGATTTGATCAAAGTTCCTCTCATTCGTGTATCTAACGCATCGCGTGAAAAGAACGAATTTAGTCAAACTTATGCCCCCGACCCGCTCCTGTCTAAACTTTACTCCGGTTTTTTTTCGTAAATCTTCAATTTTTTTGAATTTTTTTTTACGAATTTGTTTAAAATTACTATAGAAGTGCGGCAATACAGAAGTTTTTTTCAAAAAAAGCTTTAGATAATGCGTTCTAGTTCAATCGCACTAATTCTGATATTACTCATTTGTCAGTCCATAAATCGAAAAAAGAAATATTATGCCGCACTCTCGAGTGGATTACCTCTCGTTTAAAAAAAAATTAACGAAATCGATGCGATATTTCCGGAGAAAAAGCGGAGTAAAGTGAGGTACCTCAGACCAAAAATTGCACACAAAATGTAAACACTGATAAGAATGTGAAGTATAGCTTAAATTTTTGAATTAAAATACAATTATTCGATTTCTAACCCCTAGCGGTTTATTATTGAACTAACGAGGAGATACCGCACATTAGCGCTCCAACAGATTCTTGTCAGTTCCTATAAATAAACCTTCTTCAAAACCTTTGACTATATATATTACATGGACTGCTAGTTGATGTACACAAAAAAGTGTTTTTTGAAGCAGAAAAAGAAAAAGATGAAAATGATCTGCGCATGCGCCAACTAAAAACTGTTGGTTTGCAAACTTATGTTTCTCTATTTTTCCATTATTTTGGATTTTTATGTTTACATTTCTCGTGTTTTCACTGTTTTCAATCAAAATTTTCATCAATGATAATGAAAATTGTAACACAAAAATGTCACGCATGCGCACTTTGATTTCATCTTTTTCTTTTTCTGCTTCAAAACACGCGATATAAACTAGCAGTCCATGTAAATATAGTCAAAGTTCAAAACAAAATAAAACAACGGCCAACAATTTCTTGTTATTCTGATAGAAAAACAAAAAACGAAACCAAAATAAAATAAAATAAAAGATGAATAAATTTTCAAATAACTATAACAAAAATGAAAGATGAAAAATAAAATTAGCAAATATCCAGAAAATAGGCGAAATAGCGAAGTATCCAGGAGCAATGAAATATAAATGATCAAGCAAGTAGTAAATCACAACGAAAATATCGTCAAATACTTTGAATAAAACTTCTCCGTAATATTTTTAGCTAAAATGATGAGAGACTTGGAGCATCTCAGTTTGTTATTTAGATTAAATCAACATTGCCGAATTCATCCCCAGAACGTGCCTAGCTGCCTACTTGCTGATTTAAAAAACGAAATTTAGTATTGGAAGTAATATACATTATCGCAAAATAAAACTTAAAGGACTGTCCATAACCAAAGGTCAATTATCATCTAAATCTCTCCCATCCAACACTCATGCACCCTTACATCTCATTTTATAACCTCTTAACATATCTGAAAAAGTTGCAACGGCATTTGGACGATACACGATGTAAAGCACGCCACACACCCTGCAAACATTCTCCCAAACCGGCAATTCGAATAGTACAAACGACGCTGTTAAAAATTTATTGGAATCAGTTATGGGAAAAGTTCAAATGCTTAAAATTTCTGCCGATCTCGAGAGTGGGGCTTTAATAAACGTTTATAAATATAAAACATTCCAAGGTACTTAATCTGCACGAGGACGGTGTAAACTGTCGTATCGCGCGTATCCGAAAACAGAGAAAGCGCTACGCGACTAACGTTATGGATATTTTCCCAAGTTCATAATTTAGGTAAAAGAACGCGGATTGTCGACTTTTCGGTGAAAATGAAAGTGAAAAGTTTTTGCAACTTGTGAGACAAACTTATAAGTTTAAAAGTTGCTCGTTTAATCTAACCCGAGTAATATTTCGAGAATGGAGCCCAGCTTGGGGTATCTTTATCGTTGTTTCGGTGAAATTGCAAAATATGCGATAATTTGGCCATATATGAGAATAAAAATCTCGACTTGGATGGTTTTATAATGCACGAAGTATATGGTGCACTATGCATGCGAGATCATTTCGGTATATCGTGCTCATGGTATAGAAGTGTGTTTACAGCACGTCAAAGGAAAAAGGGATTACGTGCGCGAGCTGCGAAGGGCAGCTGTTTTCGGCCTATAGTTTAGCTGCGGCGTTTCGTAATGCTATTAGCGCGTTGCTCCTACCTTTTCTAATTTTTTTTCACGTTACCAGTTGAATAAGCATGTTGAAAAAATTAAACCTTGGAAAGTTATTAATGTAGTGGGTAGTTTTTCTTTTTTTTTTTTCGTTCTCTCTTCACCTCTTTCTCGCACGTACTCCTTTACGTACTCGTATTTTTAAAACCAACTCGCATACCCGTACATAAACGAATATATGTAGCGGAAACGTGGAATACACGTGTTCAAAATGGCGTAATTGTAATCGAGCTAGGGTGCGGGATTTTACTACACGCGTAGTGTATATATCATCAAGATGATTTTTCTAATACTCTTTATTTTACATGGCGAAACACTCCGTTTATGCTGGCGTCGTATTGAGCAGAAGAACAAAAACCAAATGCGAGTAATTGCGCGCCAACGGCAATAACTACACCTAGTTCCTGTCCGTAATGATCTCCGCCCTTTCAACAAATACATACTGGCAATTGTTCGGGTGCCAATTGGTTTCCCGACGTGACGATTACCTATCGTCCATTCCGATGAGTAAAGCTTCGACATACGTTTCCAATCAAACAAGGATCTCCTGTAACTTCTCAATAAACATCTTGGAATCTTCTCAACCAGCGTATCCAATCCTCCGCCAAAATCCTAACTTCTTGTGATCATACCACAAACACTAACCTTTTCAACTAGAAATCAATCAAAGTCCTGCACTCCACTAATCCCATTTCTACCATCGACTGTCATCGCCAAATCCAAACCATGACGTTTCATAACACTGTTAAAAGTTTCATATATTCAAAAAAAAGACAAACCCAGAAAAACATTCTTCTTCCAAACACGCAAAAGTGAATGGAACATCGCAAAATTAATTTGTTGTAAACCTTGTTTACAAAGGAATTTACCTTCCTGTTACTCCCCCCCCCTACGTTACGCCTTTGCTTTCTTGCACGCCACCGCCTGTTATGCAGTACATGGGGAATCTCCGCTATCGTCGTCGTGTTATCATTATCGATATAGCGAATTTTCAGCCTACTGGTTCCACGCTCCAGTGCCCAACCATCGATAACATGCCAGTCGCTGGGCGCCCTTTTATCCAATCGTATAATTATACGCGTCCATTAAAGAAATAACATTGTTTTCATCGGCGTCATTCAAGCTATAGTTTTTTCACTATGTCTTACTCGTTCTTTCGTATTTACTACTTCGACAAGGTGTAACGATTGTGTCGATATTAATCGAGAAATGATATTGGAGCATTTTGGTAATGGATTTTTGACCGGAGAATCGGCTATGAAAGAGATGAGCTTTGAATTTATTCATCGTCAGTCCTTATTCGAAGGATCGTCTTCATCCACATCAGAGTCTGACTCGTCCGTTACATCTATTAGTCCAGTCAATCTAGACATTTTTGGGTCGATTTCGTGAAAAAATTCAAACCCAAAAAATTTTTCATGGAATCGGTCAAGAACACCGTCACAATGAACGTGTTTAAAGTTCCCAGCCGTAAGTGGTGTGCTACTTCGTAGAAGGGGGTTGGTACCTCGAAAAACGCGTTTTTGAGTGATTTTTTGCATTTATCTCGGAAAAAACGGGTTGTACGTGAAAAATAGTTTAGTTCAAAATTGAATTACATAAAATTTTCCACAAGATGATGTCAGAAGAAAATCACTTGAAGTCGGCTAGTACCTCATAAAAGTATTTTCCAAAACCATTACACATTTATTACCGAGGGAATGGTTTTACGTGAAAATGATCTGTTGAAAAATTCAATCTGACCAAATAAGTTATAAAACGAACAATAAAGATGATTGGGAGCAGGGAGCTGGTACCTCGACAATTATTTTAACGCGATCTTTCAATTTCGTAGGTTTAGGAGCCCACCTAGTGAAAGTGACTTGAAATTGAAATTTGGGACCTGTCCCAGAAGTTAGTGTATGTAGTACTCTTTCTAAAGACACCAGTCTGTTATCCGCTGTTGCTCCTTTCAAGCACAGCGAAGGTTCAAAGTTCAGAGCTTTCAGTGAACTATTCACTGAAAAAGTTCATGGCTGAAAATGATGCCATCTTGTAGGATTTTTTGACTTTTAACACGTTCATTGTGACGGTGTTCTTGACCGATTCCATGAAAAATTTTTTGGGTTTGAATTTTTTCACGAAATTGACCCAAACACGACTGGACTATATCAATGGGTTGAATTTGTTCTAGAACCTCGTTTATGCGAAAATCCAAATTCCAAAGTTTTTCTTTCCTCCGTGTAACATGATTCACGTAGTTTTTCCACTGCTCTGCAGACACATAGTGCAAACCTTTACAAAGTAACACTTTCATCATGAATGGCGGCAATTTTTGAAGTTGATTTTTTAAACAGCTCTTCAGAGCGTTTGAAACTTTTCTTTGAAAAACAAATTGGCACAGGTGAAACGTTTGGTGATGTTTCGATCATGTTTCGAATTTTAGCAGTAAATGAAAAATGGAGGAAGGAGTTGAAAATTGAAGGAAAATTAATTTAACAAGTTTAGCAATTAATGACATAATCTAGTCTACACCAGTAATATTTTTCATTTTTAGCAGTACTGCAAATACTTAAAATTACTTCCCCCCCCCCGATTTATCATTATCGGTACCAAGATTTTTACCGTGAAGGCAGGGAGGGAATGTTTTATGTTTTTGAGCAAAACAGGATAATAAAATTTTAATTTTCCCCTCAAATTTGAGCGATCCATTTAAAAAAACGATTTTCGCTATTTTTTCCATTACCCTACTAAGTTGGTTGCTATGCTATTTCGTTGGTGAATTTAATTTTCAGAATTTCATCAACGTGAATAAACAGACATTCAATCCACCATATTTCTTCTCCTCTTCTTTAGAGAAGCAAAGGAAACACCTTTCTCCGAATATTTTTCACATGACGAAAACAGTATCCGTTACAAGTACACCAAAGAATCTTCAATTCTCCATTGTCCATTATGCACATAACTCCACCTCGACTAAATGTTACTTCTCTGTCACGGCTGAGTTACAATGATCAATACAA